>PVJH01026915.1:0-29419 GCA_004026705.1 Nesogale talazaci
GTCTCTTGTATTTATAAAATAAAGATATTTGCAAATTTTAAAAAAGATATATGGAAACTGGTTGATGGCAGCAAGTGCCCTGGACCTGGTAGAGCAACATGGGTGACCCAGGCCAGTGCTGAAATGCTTCCACCATCATTGAATCCACAACACTATACACCCACTAGTCTATGATCTTCCTGCATTTGACATCATTGCATGTGGTTTGTGAATCTGAAGAGGACTTTATAGATTGGTATCAGACATATGGCTAAGGTTGGATTTAGGGATTTGATCTGCAATGAGCTAGGATTTTTTCTCAATATTCAATCGCTCTTATCTCTAAAGCTCTTTCCTAAACATGTATGTGTGTCTACAAATTTGTTTCTCTAGTCTACCCAGACTAATACAGGTACATAAACCAATGTGATGAAGACAGTAAATGGTGCTCAGCTATTGAAAGATATATCGTGTGGAGTCTTAAAGGCGTGAAGTGAAACCAGCGGCCATCTAGCAGAGAAACAACAAGTCCGCATGAAAGCAGCACACTAGCTGGCATCGATGCAATCAGGTAACAGGCAACAGAAGAACCAAAACAAACAGAAGCCATGTTGTTGAGAACAAGGGCGGTCGGAGCAGAAACCCAAAACCCATCTGAAAGCAACGGAACTTCCCCAAACTATAGTATTTTCAATGACAAAGTGTGCTATCTCGTAGCAGAACTAACTGGCATATCATTTTGTTCCACAATATGGAATCCTATGGTCAAAAAAGCATTGTCTGGCTAACAACAAGGTTAGCGATTTAAATCCACCAGTTACTCGAAATGATGAACATAAGGCTGGCTGCTCTCATAATGAGATCTCATAACATTGAGAACCTTATAAAGGGGCCCTACTTGTCAGAATGGGCTCAGTCGCCATGGGGTTTGGTCCACGATAAAAATCAAGAAAAAAATAACCTATCTAATGTATCCCAAACGGTTTAATTAAATCTTATTTTATCTCTACAATGACTAAGGGACTGAAGGGGCCAAGTGGGCCACAGTGTGGATTTATATCCCATTCTCACCTTAATCAAAATAATCGAAGATTCATTCATCAATTTATTGATTGGATTTTGAATGAAGTTCCAAAGTAGTTAATGGCAAACACAAACAACCAAAAAATGAAAAATGAAAAGAAGAAGAAATTAGTGAGATGTAGTCAATAAGGTTCTTCTCGTCCTTATTCCATATGTGTCGTACAATAAACTCTAGCCTCTTTGCCACAGATTATAATCCCAGTTTGGGAGGAGTTCTTGCCTGGAAAGAGATTAAGGTGGGCTGTATTCTGAATCTCCATTTTATCAGAGGATGTGAACCAAGTCACCACTCTGTTTCCCTGCCGAAAGACATGAGGCACACATCCATCCGAGCTGTCCCTCTGTGTAACAGCCATCTTCGAAGCAGGAAGAGAGAATTCCAGGGACTACCAAAAACGGACACCCATTAGTGCAGTTCATTTGAAATCACTGTCAGAGATGGCAGAGGCATGAGAAGTCATGTTCTGCTAAGAGCAAAGACCGGGGCAAGGAAACCAGAAGTCGGAGCAAAGGAGCAGTGCCAAGCCAGTGAGAGAGTCAGAAAGAGTAGAGCAGGCTGCCCATGCCAGGAAGGCAGAGCCCAGTGAGCATGTGACTGAGCAGCTGTGGACTAGAGAGGGGGTGACTGCTGACGGAGTAGGGGTGTAGCTACATCTTCTACTGATGCATTGACTGCGGTATCAAATGAATTTTGTTTTGTGAATCAAAATTGTATGTCATATATATCAGCAAGAAAACTTCACATGACCTTGATTGTATAGGATGATTGAAAGTATTTATTGGGCTCTTCTTCATACATACAGCCTACTGGTGTACAGGGTGATGGGTTGCTAATCAGAAGACCAGTATTCAAAACAACCAGCTTCTTGGTCAGATAAAGGTTAGGCTTTCTAGACCACAATTCCTTACAGTCTTAGAAAGTCACAGGGAGAATTCTAATTTTAATAGGGTTGTTATGAGTCAGAATCACCATGCATTGGAATTGACTCCAGAGCAATGAGTTTGACAATTTGCTCCTCACAAGGACCTGGCAGTATCAACTTAGGTGGAACATTTTATACTTATCAAGTTTAAAACTCACAAGAGCTAAATTTTTAGTGCTTCTACACATTTAGTATTTTACTTTCCCCTCAAATATGCAAAATGCATAGATCTAACATTAAATCATTCCACCTTTGCAAAATAAGTTGGTGTGCTTAAGGTTAGAAGACCTACCTCAGTGAAACTACGTATTATCAAGCAGATTCTAGACTCTGTGAGAGAGGGATTATGCCTATATTCCTCTCAGAACCTAGCCAAGCATCTGGCACAAAGAATGCATCCACAAATATTTAATGAATAAATAAATGTATAATAACCTTATAATGACTTAAGGCATTGATTTATTTTTATTTCAAAACTCTCTTTGAAAAAATATTCCACTCTTTCTCTGGGTTAATTAAAAAGTCCAGACAATTTTGGCTGCTTCTTGTTATATAGTTGCAGTTTCTACCAAATTAAATATCAGAAGTTAATGAAGAACTGGAATGCTCCTTTCTGTTTAATTCTACATGCTCCGTCTTGCCCAGTTAAAGTATACAGTCCTTTTGGTCTCAAATTCTCAGACACAGGTGGCCTTCCTGCTGACATATCTGTTCTCATAATGTATCAGTCATTAGAAAATTATATCAGACATACGCTAGAGCCACTTAACAGCTGAAACACTGAGGGGACAGCATTAGAGATGAAAGACAAAATTAGAGAGGGAATGTGGATGCAGCCCCGCATTCCAAACCACCAAGGATCTCCAAAACAGCCAACGCAAGGGCTTAATGGGGCGCAGTTCAATTTTACAATTAAGAACAACTGTTTTCAAACGAGCCTTGGCAAAATGATTAGGCATAGTAAATAGAGAATATAAAATTAGATTAGGAAGCTTCCTAATGAAGAAAAAAAAAAGAGAACGCTCTGTTCTGAGTAGCAAGAACATTCACTCCTCATGAGTGAACGGTGTCCCAAAGGCTTTTGCTTAAAATATTATAAATGCTGATCCAATGTAAGACAATCTTCTTTAGCAAATACTGTATTAAGAATTTTAAGTATTTTTAAAGTATTTTGAGTATTAACATATGGTAGGAAAGTTGCATACTATTTAAGAATTGTAGAAAAGCATCAATTCTTTGACACAAACCTTGAAGCTAACCTTTGAGAGCATTCCCTTATATTTTTGCCATTTTTTCTCTCTTATATTTTTTTCTAAACCATTTTCTTTTTACAAAATAAGAAGGAAAATCTTAGAAGGTGGTTGTTAATATCATGCAATGCTAGGTCTATCTTATAAATTGCCAGGAACAGAGTGATTATGGAAAAAAATAAAATTTAACCCAGTGCTAGTCAATTTACATTTTCATTGATCTCTATAGGGTTTTATGCAATAGAAAGGAGTGTGTGTTACAAATTGGATGTCAATCACAATGTTAGCATTGCAACAGCAGCAGCCAGTCAGTCTGTAGTCAAACCACAGCAAACTACGTCTTTCAGTGAAATTACCGACAGACTCAGTAACTCACTGCTGTGGAGGTGACTCCGACTGGTAGCTTTCCTACAGGTGTGGGGAGAACTGCCCCTGCTTGTGTCTAAGAATGAAAATAAGAGCAGACACATGAAATTATCTCTGTCCAATATTATAACTCCAATTAATATACTGCCTTTCTATACACTCCTATTGATGGAATATAAAAAAAGAATAATCGAATAATCTTTGCCAAGCCTTTAAAAAATTTCCAATGCCTCATGACTAGTTTGTGGCCCAACAACTTACACTTTCTCACAATACGGTTGTCGTACTAACACACATGCCAGACATCAGAGCAAGAATACAAGACGAGGCTTCCATAAAGACAGTGTGTTGTTGGTCAGTGCAATCCTCGGGGCTGAAGAATTACAGCACTATGAACCTCTGTTAGACACGCTCCCTGCTCCAATGGCATAACACCAATGGTGGTTGTGTTGAAGCCTACTGCTGCAGCCGTTTCATCAAGCCGTCTTGTAGCGGTTCTTCCTCTTTTCTCTGATCCTCTACTATACCAAGCCGGGGTCCTTTCCCAGGGATCGGTCACTCCTGATAACACGAGACAAAGTATTTATATCATTTTCACTTTGAAGAAGAATGTTGCTGTACTTCTTCCAAGGCAAATTAGTTTGTTCTTCTGGGAGTCCTCTGTAATTTCAGTAGTCTTTGTCAACATCTTATGTAGAGGCATAGATTCTTCTCTGGGCTTCCTTAATAACTGTCCAGTGTTTGTTCATATGGAGCAATTGAAAATACCATGACTTTGGTCAGGTATGCTTCAGGCCAACGTCTTTGAGCTTGAATGTGACAGATAGGACTTAGGCTGCCAATTTGCTCAGTGCAATTCATCATTTCATTTATTGACTGCTGATTCCATGAGAATTGATTTTGGATACAAGTAAAATTAAATCCTCCACAATTTAATTTTTTATCAATTTATTCTGATTTTTGTCCATTGGTCCAATTCTACGGATTTGGGCTTTCTTTACATTGAATGGCAATACATATTGAATTCTGAAATCTTTGATCTTTATCAGTATATCCTCTAAATCCTTTCCTGTTTCAGCAATACTCTGAAATTACAAATGTGCGGTTTCTTTTAGTTACTGTTGAATTTGGAGCTGGATTTGGACTCACAGTGATCCTGTGCATGAGGATTAAAATGACTCAATAGGGTTTTTAAGGTTATAATAGTTTAGAAGATTGATAGAACTGTTTTCCAAGGCTTCCCAAACTAGCATCAAAATGCCAAGTTGGGAGTTGAATGCTTAAGTGATTTTGCACCAAGAAACTCTTTCCACACTTTTAACAGTATGGATTTATGGATTTTTATTTTATCCAGTGAGCTATAGTACTTATTTTATATTTATTTTTAAATTCAATATGTCCTACATTTAACAAGTGTGTGCTTGCTTTGTTGTTAGCCTGTTTTCCCTTTTGATACATAACCACAATGCCATGAGTGTGTTCTAATACTATGTGATAGGTTAGACAGTGCATTCCTTGTCTGTATTCTTCCTGGCAGGCTAAAGAAACAAATTCACAAGCACATATATGCAAATAAGAGAGTTTTATATAAAGAAAGAATCCCATTAAGAAAGAATTCCAGCCCAGTCCAGATCAAGTCCATAAGTCCGATATTAGTCCATGTGTCCAAAAGCAATCTACAAAGTCCTTCAGACTCACGGAGCACATGCAATGACGCCAAGTGCAGGACAATCACGAGCCATTCAGTAGAAAGTCTTTGGATCCAGTGAGGTGGTAAGCATCACAGTGCTGGCAGGAGTCTCCAAGTGGCTTCTCTATGTTCAGGTTTCCTGCCGCATCACGGGAGGTCCATTCCCCAGGAATGTCTCCCAGGGAGTCAGCCTTGGCAGTCTAGTCTCTCAGGCAGCGAGTGTTGTCAGTAAAAAATCTCCAAGGAAGTGAACCGAGAGAGACAGTGTCTCTGTCTTCAAGAAGTAATGACTACATTTCCCAGAATTCTCAGATGAGAAGGCCACGCCCACACAGAAGTCTCATTGGCTATCACCAGATTGACAAACTAGATCCCACCCCTATATTCCTAATCCTCAAATTGACACCAGATTAGGTGATCGCCATGCTGTCCGATCTTGGAAACCAACCATAATAGGAATCTGATGGATTTCATTTAGAAACTAAGATCTAAATGCCAAGTGTGATTCCTGTTAATTCTGGCCCAGGTTTGCCAAATGAGTAAAATACATTTAATTTCAGAGCTATGTGTTAGGATGGACATACCTACTTATGAATCAGAGTTATATTTGACTCTTTTCAACTGCTATGTCATAGTTCCCATATTCTTTCTTTAGATTTAAATATGGAAACTTGACAATATTGATTGCTTTATAGCATGTTTATTATGGTTCTCATAGTATTTTCCCCCTCTAATTCGTAACCAAGAAATACAAATTACACTATATGCTAAGGACAGAATGCTGAGACGAAAAGGATTCATGAATTACTCAAACAGGTAGATTGTATTATTTCTTGTGATGCATAAATATTTTGGATTTTTGTGTGTAGGTTTATGTCTTTGCAGCTATAGTAGAGTGGTAAGATTATTCATGCTTATCACATCCTTGTTTTTGATCTCTTGTTATGCAGACTTTTAGAAATGAGAATGTCCCCTCCCTTTCCCCATTGATATAAATTTCACAGCACCTTGATGTGGTAAGTGTAGATTTTCTTGCTTCAAAGAGTTATTGGTAGTTTTTGTTTTACATTTCCTTAATTTTTTTTCTTTTCCTTTATCTGTTAGAATCAAAGATAAAAATTTCAAGATACATGGAAGTGCTGTTTAAGAATTATCATTAGAATGTTATCTAATGGACCAGGATTGGGATAATAAAGTCCGTTTTTATTCTACCAGACAAAAACAAAAACTAAACACATTTCTATCAAGTTAATTCAAACTCATAACAATAGATTAAGACAGAATAGAAGAGTGCCTTTATGTTTCTCAGATTATACTCCTTCACAGGAGCAGAAAACCTCCTCTTTGTCCCAGGACTCCTCTTCCTGTCCCCCTTAACAATAGAACCAGGGTGGGATAAATAGTGCTGCCTGTGGAGGCCCTCTGACAATGCCTTCCTTCACTTTTCTATCTGAGCACAACCAGGGAGCAAATCCCAAAATAAGGTGAATGGCAGGGGTGGGGGTGGGAGGGATGGGTAGCCTTCACAGCAATATAGTGCCCGGGAGAAATGCTACAAACCACAGGACTATTTTGAAAGCTCTCTCAGTTTATGAGTACCATGTCCATTTCTAGGATATTGAACTGATTTTCAAGAATGAGAGGTTTACAAAAGACTATGATGAGGTTTTGGAATGAGTAGTTCAATTTAATATAATCTAAAACAGTGAACAGTAACCAAAGTGATAAAGAAAAAAATGCACACACACAATTTCCTGCATACATTTTGCTGCTTTGTCTAAAAGCTCCACTTTTTATTTGTTTACTTGTTTTTGTAAAATAAAATGCTTAATTATATGTAATACAGACCCATAGCACAATAAAACTAAAAAAAAACTTGCCCCACATAATCTGCTACTGGGGAGTTAAATCTTTACCTCTCTGTTCAGACAGCATTGTTATTCCAATTTTCAGTCATATCCTAATTCTGCTTATTCAAGATTTTAATGTAAATTGAGAAAAATAATACACATCATTTTGTAAAACTTTAAAGCTAAAATTTTCCCTAGATAACCCACTCATGTTATATCTGCATCAACCATAATTTTTTTAATTGTTAAATAATGCAACATTGTATAAATATCCTACAGTTTGTTTTCCATTCTCCTATTCATGACACAGCATAGTTTGAATATTAGGCTATTATGAATAAAGCTACTGAGGATAATATTTTAATGAATTATTTTACATATTTTTGGAGAGGAGGATTATCCAGAACTCTAGTTGTATCAATGTATAAAGCATATTTTCAATTAAAAATAGCTATTGCTTCTTTTCTTTTTAAACAGTGGTACCTATTTGTACCCACATTTATAGGTATCAAGGTTTAGGTCTTTTGGGAGGATACATTTCAACTATCAACATACTTTTTTTTCTACTAGATGTTATGTTTTAAGAAAGCAAGGCCTTATCTATATTTTTGTGGTGCTAGTAACTAAGTAAATAAATAGAAAATTGTAAATAGAAAAACAAATAAGCAAATACCCCTAACTCAGCTGGGTCTCTCTGAACAAGTTTTGGCATTTCCTCTCTTGGACTTCCACCTGTGAAGAGCACTTCCTAATCTTTCAGCAGCTTTCAGAAAGAAGAGTCTAATCGCATTCTTTAAAAACAAGGGCCAATTTGTTCACTTGAGATAAGGAGGCTTTTAATTATTTACTAAACAAGAAGATAGGAATGATGAAAGAAGGAAAAGTAGGTGTGAATGAATATACCAGTAAGCAAAGAATAATTTCGATATTCAAAAGATACCATTGAAAATGAAGGAGTAAATCTAAGTGTTCTCTCATCAGATTATGTGGAAATAATGCACATTGTTGCTACTAGCTGTTTGTAATAGTAAAGCACGCCTAGGAGTGCACTGCCCACAGAACGTGACGTTGAGGCAAACTAGCCGTAATAACTCCATTTGTTGACTGCTAGGTGACTTGTCCCCCTTCCCCTCCCTTCTCAAAACTCATATTATATTATATGAACTGCACCTCACATACCCAGACCAGGATGCTTTAATTAGTCTTGCTATTGTTGCTTCTGTATGTTACAGTTAATCTAGAAATTCTTGCTTCTGTAAAGCCTGCTTCTTTCATTGAAAAACTCCTATGAGCAAACCCACTAAGGTTGTTCTTTGTCTTTGTGAGCATGTTTGTCACTGTGTTTAGCACTGCCAGGAGAGAGCGCTGCAGCTCGCTGCAGTCAGTTGGCTCATTAAAGAGTCTTCAATTTGACTATGGGTGTTCGAGCGGCCATCATTAATTGGAACCCATAACTGCTATCTCAAAAGATCTGACGTGAAAAGCCACCAGCTTCTTGGGAGAAATATATGGCAATCTGATCCTCTAAAGATTGCCAGCCTTGAAAACCCAATGGAAGCCATTCTAGTTTGTTCTATGGGGTCTGTCTGTTCTACGGGGTCTGTAAAGGTTGACATTGACTCAATAGCGGTAGATCTCTTTGATTTTTAATATGATTAATACAAAATGTTCTAAAGCTTAGTGACCCAGATTAAAGAGATATAAATTCCTGTAATTAAAAATAATTTTATATATTCTTAGCTTTGCTTGAAATATACCAAGAAGTTAAGCTTAATAAAAATTGAGGCTCTATAATTTTTCCAGAAATGATGTGCAAATGTATTCTATAGACAGAGACTAAGTGCTTTCTAATGAGCAAAATTATCAAATAAAGATTTTAATTTCAAATTAATATTAAAGAGAAAATTTAATTACCAAATCAGCTCAACACTTTATTCAGTGTAGCTCGTTAACTTTTCAAGAGGCCCTTCAAATTAATTAGCAAATATTTTATCTTTATAGAACTTGAAAATAAGTGATTTTTTTATTCAAAGATTATTGAAGTATTTAATATTTTCTTAATTTAACTTTGTGAATGACTTAGTAATTAAGAAAATAAAGAAACATAATGCCTTTATATGATTTTCAAAGTGTGCTTTTTATTTTTATTTAAGAATATTAAAATACTTTATTCTTATGTTCAAACATCAGTTATTTGTAAATAAACCCTGAATAATAGAATTTCAATATTTTTCTTAGGCTAGATTTCTGAAGTAATATTTATTCTCTTTTTATGTGATGGATTATTTCTCAAATAATGATATTGTAAGTAAATAAATACTGTTAATTATATTCAATTTAACAGTACAATTTAGTTCTAGCATTTTTGAAAGAAATATACATGTGTGTAAAGCATAATGCCATAGTTTTATAGGAACATGTTAATCATATATACCTAGAACCATGTGCTAGACATATTTGAGTGTTAAAACTAAAAACATACGTGTTAATCATGTCTTAATAAAATCATATATGATCAGTTAATATGTATATGAAAAATATTAATAACAAACTTTTCATATCTTTCAAGAAAGTTCTAAGGAATAGATTCAGAGGAAATTAGAGTAAAGGTTTTGTATACTACCTGAAAGTTTGAATATTTAATTTAAAAATATGAAGACAGTTAAAAAGACAGGTAATAGTGTAAATATTTTCCCCTGAAAGGATACATTTAAATGAAACCTTTTGTACTGCTATACGATGCAGGCTGAAGTTCAATTTTTTTATATTATTCTATGGTTTAAATCAGTCTCCACCTTTTGTGCAAGTGTTTCCATGAATTGTAACTCAGCTCAGAGGTCTCTGACTGCTTCCTCTAGGTAGAATTAAAATCTACTACAGCATGGCTTATTTTTTTCATATACATATATACATTCATACATACTTCTATTAGAACTATTGTGACCATTGACCATACTTATGGATACAAGTATCTGTATATATCTGTACTATATATGTGTGTGTATATATGGATACACACATAGGTACACACATATTGGTAACACCTCCTTGAGAAAATATTCATTTTTTAGGTTTTCTATTTATTTATAAAAGGTAAATGACCAAATATATGATATGAGAATATTGTCCATTTACCTCTGGTAGGATTGCTGGTGTGCACTGACTCTAAGTAAACTTTGAGTGTGCAATTGTTTACATGGCTCAAATTCTGGATGGTAAGGAGATTCCTTGTTGGAGACAAAAAGAACTCTATCAGGTCCCAGTGTGCTGGCAGGCAAGGATGTTTGTTGGTCATATGAGAGTATTTTCTAGTGTAAGAAGGTTTGTTAATTATGATCATGAAAACATCTTGCTTCTGAAGTCTTTGAGCCCTAGTGTTGTCCCTGCATTTGAACTTTTGTGAACTTTCTCCTCTGGCACACACATAAAAATTGGTACATTGAGAAGATCTCCAATTATGCATAGTTCTTCTGTGTGTCTCAGGGAGCTTCGAGCCAGCTGGAATGCTACAATGCTTTACACTGTAAGCTGGTGGTATACATACATTAACAGCCATGTCATTTCTCATTCAAAGCATATATTATTTTTAATCATTTTATTGGGGGCTCATAGTTTTTCACAATACAAAAATACATATATTGTGGCATGCTTCTTCGCATGCCTGCTGCTGTCATCATTCTCCAAACATCCACTTTTCCACTTGAGCCCTTGACATAAGTTTTTCATCTTTTCCCCTCCATTCTTGCTCCCCAATCCCCCACCAACCCTCAATACTTTATACATTACTATTGTTTTGTCATAACTTACACTACCCGATGTCTCCCCTTACCCTCTGCACCAGTGTCTGTCCTCCCGGTACAAGGTTATGTGTAGATCCTCATAGTTGGCTCCCCTTCTCTACCCCATGATCCCTCCACCCATCCAGTAGCTCCATTCTTACTACTGGCCCCAAGGGTTTCAACTGTCCTGGGTTCCCCATATTTCCATTTTCCATCTCTACCAGTGTACCTCCTCCAGTCCAGCTAGATTTGTATGGTACAATTTGGACCATGATAGTTGGAGGAGGAAGCCTTCAGGAACTAGAGGAAAGTTGTATGCTTCATCACCACCTCACTGCACCTTACTGGCCTGTCTCCTCCCCACGACAAAGGATATATTATTTAAATGCCTTACAAAACAGAATATTTAATAAATATATTTTTAATACCTGGAAGCATGATGTAAACTTTAAATTCTTTTTAAATTCACAGAAGGTTAAGTTGTGTAGAATTGTCAAATTCTATTATTCCCAAAACATGATTTTCTACGAGCAGACACCAGACATTTCATCACTAATCTATTAAATCTCAGGCCTAATGTACATTAGATCAAACAGGAATTATTAATGGTCAAAAGATTAAAGATTAGATAGATTAAAAACCTAATCTATTTGTTTCTTCACTCTGTTTATGTTTTCACCAAGTCTTTTCAGATGTCATGTCAGCCCTGGAATCTTTAGACTCCTACCCAAGCACTTAGTATTCTATTTATCTCAGTTTGATTTTCTTTATCACAGTTTTAGCATGACATGCATGTAGCTGAGAGTGCTTCAAAATATATTGGGCATATTTAATGAAAAGTTAATGGAATATAGGTATACAAATGCATTGTATATTTTATCTGTGCATTTTATCACTTGGTATATGTTGTGTATTTTCTGTCTAAATTCCGTAGCATATCAGCTCCATGAAATCATTAATTTTATTGTTATAAAACAGCGCCTAAAATTGAACAGTACTTAGGAAATCTAATTCAAGAGGAATTTTAAAAGTCGTGGGAATTCTCATTTAGTTTTAATTTCATTTTTCCCACAGAACAGTCCAAAGATGCCTCATAGTTTTAGAACACATAAAATGTTGTGATAGTCATTTTTCTATTTGTTCTTAATGGTGCCTTGTCCTAGAAATTTTTTAAATAACTCAACAAATTATTAAGTTAGTTGAGTTTGACTATAGTGAAAATTCAACAAATTTTCATAAAGACAAATTTCATATATATATATATATATTTCTTAAGGCATATATATATCTGATATGTCTGACACAAGAAAAAAAAGCTAAAAGTAGTTTATCTCCAAATTAATCAATGCAGCTGCCATACATATATTAATATTGATGTGTTTAACTCTAAATAAACCTATTCAGGTGGAAAACTCAGAGATAAACAATCTCATGCTTCTTCTAACACATTAGTGCAACAATAAAATTCTTAACAAATAATTTTTCAGAAATTGCATTTTGAAATATTTATATGGACATGGTAACCAGGTAGCTTACATTTGCCCAAAGAATGTAAACTTTTTCAAGCTAACATGAACTTCACTTGCAATCAGATGTAACATTTGGAAAAGAAGATGCAAATCAATGTGACGGCTCATATTCCATTTCCTGCAAGTGTGACATGGAGCTGCAGTATATCATGTAAATCCTCAATCCAATAAAGCAAAATATTAAAGAAACATGGAGTTTGATTAATGAAAAAGCAGTATAAATCTACAACCTTACACTCTCGCTCCCTCTTTCATATAGAAACTAACTCTATTTTGATAGTCATTTTAGTTCTCTGTCAAACCAGTTAAATTAATATCCTAGCTAATACAAACAGAGCTTTAATGAAAATCAATTATTACATCAGGTGCATTTCTACTGATGGTACTAATGAGACAACAAAGGGCTGAAAATAAGATATGATTCATATGTAATTTAGACCGTGGTACTTAGGAATTATGAATTATGAAGAGCAATGTCAACAGGGTATATGCAACCTCCTGCAAAAGCAACTAAAAAGCATTGACATCAAAGTTGATTCTAATCCAAACTATCTGGATAGCACAATGCAGATTTAGCCTACACAGTTTCCAAGTTTATGAATTTTCAGAGAAGCACCCTGGAGTTTCAGTCTCCACAGAACAAATGATTGGTTTGAACCACTAAATTTGGGGTTAGAAGATGAAGTTCCTCCATGTCTCATTACAAATGGTGAATACATGATTGGATAAATATTAATAACAATATCCCATATTATTTTTATATTCAAGTTATTAGGATATGATCATGATAATGAGATTTCATTCTCCTAAAGGAAATATTTAATCTATTGATGAGTTTGGGGAAGAAAATAATAAAATACCTTCAGGAAAGGATTTATGACCTATTTATGAACTGACATTCATATATTGCCTAGCAATGCATCAAAAATGTAAAAATCCCTCGTATTAGAAGTATCAGAAATTCATAGGTAATCAGATCAGCAATCTCATGATTATTCCTGCCTGAGGTCCAAAATAATTCAAGTCAGAAAAATTGATCTGTTTTATTCTGCACCATAAAAAAAAAAGTTTCCAAAAAAAATTTCTATTGAATTGATTCCAACTGAAAATCCTGATAAATATATGTGTGACTCCAATATATACCAAGTGACAAAATGCACAGATAAAATACAATGCATTTGTGTACCTATATGACTCTTACAATTTAGGGGAAAATACCCATTAACTTTTCATTAAATATGTCCAATATATCTTGAAGCACTCTCAGGTACATGCATGTCATGCTAAACTATGACAAAGGAAATCAAACTGAGATAAATAGAATATGAAGTGCTTGGGTAGGAGTCTAAAGATTACAGGGCTGATATGACATATGAAGAGACTTAATGAAAACACAAATACAGTGATAAAACAAATGGATTAGTTTTTTAAAATTTTAAAAATGTGTGTGACTCCAAGATTGCTTTCTTAGACCAATACATGAATTTATTTCTGACTTGGAGATTCTATAAACCATCACATTGATAATGAAAACTTCTATTTCCATATCAAAGTAGACATTTAATTTATGTCATCTTTCTCATCAACTACTCAACAGGCTGTTGTTTTGTATCCCAATCCTGGATCCTCTGTGTGCCCGAATCTTAATATGAATCACTCATTCATTTATTCAGAACAGTTGAATATTTAGTTGTATTTAGTTGCAAAAGGACTGACTACTTTGATCAAGATGCAGACTTAAGCTTAGGAGCTACAGTACAAATAAACAATGACTTGAGCATTTCCATGAAGCTGTGCCAATTTTAGGGTCCATCAAATTGATTCTAACCCATAGGGGGACCCATGTGACCAAACAGCATTATCCTGGCAACTGTCTTTATAGAAGTATTCTATAAATGAGGGGAAGCATATTGGTATTCTCCCAAGAAATTGAACTTTCAATTGTTTGATTAGTAGGTGGACATGAAACCATTTGCTTCACCCAAGCTTTTTCCCTGGATATACAAGACCAATTTAAAAGTTTGTAGAAAATGTTATGAAATTTTTCAGACCATGAGATGCACCTGACTATAAGATGCACCCAGTTTTCAGAACAGGAAAATAAGAAAAATATATTCCAAACCAAACAATACCAGTATACTAAAGTATTTATTAAAATAAAGCAAACCACAGTAATACTTAACAGCGTAAACTCAATAGCAGTGTTAAAAACCATCATCACTTTCATTAACATATGAGGGGAAGCATATACTGTGACAATCATGTGACCTGACTGACATTGAGACTCCAAGAGGCAGGATTTCCCCTAAACACACAGCAATCCACAGCATGCAAACAGCAGCGGATGGTAAGCAGGTGCATGTGATCATAAATGTTCTGGAGTACCGCACCTTCGCACCATAATATGAATCTTTGTTTTCCCCCCACTTGGGGGGTGGGAAAGTGCATCTTATGTTCCAACAAATATGGTAAAAGTTCTTGGACTTTGTCTTCAAACTTTTGGAAGCCCCTCATATAAACCCATCATGCTTAAATGGGTTCCACTTCATAGCAACCGGACCAGACTCGAAAGATCCGCCCACAGGGGACTCCAGGGCAGAATTCCAGATCTTATGTGAAATGAAATGGCCATATCTTTCTCTCCACAGGAGCTGCAATATGTGAAGTGCCACCCTTTTGCCGAGCAGTTGAGTACTCTTACCACCGAACCATTAGGAATCCTTTAATTCACACAGTATGTGTCATGTCCGAATAAAAACGGGTGTGAAAATGCTGGTCTGTCTCTACATCAAAGCAGCTCTGCGGTTAACAGACTAAGGGACATAAGTCTTCAGCACAGGCCAGGGGCATGACAACCCTCCAGGAAGTATGGGCTACAGCATCTTACGCTAATTATTTAATGTGCCATAGAGGCTATGCAGATGCCTTCTACAATGTGAAGAACATTTTTAATAGACTTTCTTAGCAGAATAATGCATTGGTTAATATTTGTATGATTTCACAAAATGCACCCTATATAATATTTATTAAACAAAAGGAAACACAACTGAATATATGTAAAACAAGTATGCACATATATGTAACTATAATGACTTTTATTAAAAATAATCAAACATTTTATCTGTAGATTGCATTTTCTTTGCTATTTAATATGTCACATATTAAAAACTTACCAAATTGATACATATAACCCCCTTGTATGCCATTTCATGTCAAGTTGGTCAAATTGATTATCAAAACTTCATACTATGCAAAAATATATCAGAATTTCAATACTGGCTCAATTCTTGTCTTTAAATTATGCAGTCCTCAATGAAAAGTTTAAAACAACAGTGGATTATTATGTCTCTTTATTAAGTTATGGCTCTATAAGAATGTTGAGGGTTTATCTTCAAGTCCGTTCTTACCTATTGTACAATGAATAGGTGTAGTGCCCTTGAAACAAGGGGCAATTTTAAAGCTGAAAAAAATGGGGTGTAATAGAGAAGGAGCTACTGAAATTTGCTCTACTTAAAGACATATTGAAGAAGAAAAAATTAAGCTTTAAAGTCTCATTTTATGGATAGATATTTTCTTATTTTATTACATTCACATTTCCTCCTTTACCTCCTTACTCTAGGATATCCAAACTCGTTGTCATTAAGTTGACTTGTCCGCTGCACAGTTTCCAAAGCTGCAAACCATAATGGGGGCAGACAGTCTCAAGATTCTCCCAGAGCGTCGCTGGTGGGTTTTAATCAATGCAGGCTCCATAATGCAAACAGAGCTGCATCATCACTGTAAGAACTGGGTTATCAAATTCTAGATAGCAAGAATCGTCATGCAGTGGCATAGTGAATAATTTAAACATCTGAAAATTACATAGCCATCTTCTAAGCAGCAACTCCCCTTATCATTTGGAAAAGTCTCATCTTAACTGCCATGTCTAAGGTTTCATTCCTTCCTGCATCCACTTCATTGGAGATGGACTACTGAGGAACAATGCTATTTTGGTTCCACGAACTAAACCAGGTGTCCTCAAACTCTGGCCTGCGGGCCACATGCGGCCCACCGAGGACATTTATCTGGCCGCTGGGTGTTTTTGCCACTGCTGCCTGTCCTGTTTAGCTGCTGACTCATCCTGGACCCACAGTGAATTTGTCACTGAACTATACTGTTCAAGAGACTCTTTACAAAATATGCTTGTACAAATGTCTAAACAAAGTCACTGTCTCTGAATAGGTCTTAGCTTGCAGTGGCCATATAGAGGGTCTCCAAAGTTGTCCACTTTTATCTGAATAAAAGCCTCATCTGTCTCCTGCAGGGCAGCTGATTTTGTAGTTGGGTTTCAGATAAGTCATTAGTCAGTTTAAGGGGTCAGTCATTTTATTTGTTGGATTAAAAGGAAATGGTGCTCTGTGATGATTAAATTTTAAAAATGTCAATAGCCTTTCTTTTACAATTTTAAGATTGGACCAAAATGCATAGAATACAAAGGAAAATGGTTGAAAGTGAATAAACAGCAAACACATTAATTTTTGGGGGGTGGGGGTGGACATCACTGCCTTCCGGTGATCATGGGAGCTACCCAGTGCTGCTCCTGAGAGCTGCCGCTGGATTTGAACCACCAAGTCCTCAGGCCACAGTCGCACACGCAACCACTTAGGCCACCAGGGCTCGGCCAACAAACACATTAATCTCGCACATTGTGAAACCCTTTGGAAGACCTCCCTTTGAAAAGGAAGACGATAATTCCCCCAGTAAATTATGTAACTAAGTCTTTAGGGGTATTGCCACACAGCTCTCTGGAAAAATAACCACCCCCCCTCTTTGCCATTATTGAATCCATTTAGAATGACGCCATGCAATATAGTTTTAAATATTTCCCCTATCAATATTTAAACAGGTTTTACACTTATCTATTATGTAATTTTTAATTTTACCCTTTCTCTGTAACATGTTTGCTACAATTGTCTACGAAATTTTTTAAATTATTTATTTAAATCCCATAGGAGATATGTTTTCTTTTATTGAATATCCCTACCCCAATAGTTTCAAGCTTAAGAAGAAAAACCCATTCATAAAAAGCATAAAATTAGTGCCTCTGTATTACTAAATCACCATTCCTACCTATTAACAGAAGAGTATCATGCAATTGGGAATTTAGGTATTTGGTCCATAAAACAAATGAAAGGGAAATTTTTTTTAAAAATTTAAAAAAAAAACAAGTGAAAGGGAAAAAACACAACAATAATAATGTGAGTGACTACTTAATACATCATAATTTGAACAGTATAAGATTAGAACTTTTTATCCCCACCCAATAATGTCTCCTTAATTGTCAGATTGAAAATATAGAACAGCAAATACTAGAAGCCAATGATATTACCCTGAGTATGCTAAAAAGTGAAGAAAGAATCAATATTTGAGCTATCTGCTTATTCTAAGTAGCAGTAGGGGAGAGGAGGTCAGATTTGGCACCCTGGGCATTTCCTCATTGTCAGGAACAATAGAATAGTAATGGGAGCTCACATTTTTACAATGTTCCCCATGTGTTATTTTGTATTTTAATCCTAGGAGGAGGAGAAGAAGAAGAAGAAAAACAACAACAACAACAACAACATCAGCAACAATAACAACAACAACTAGGTGATTGCAGGCAATAATATTTGCAAAACATAAAATTTCCAAAGTCCATCTGTAGGCCATTGGACATTGCCTTTCAGAAGGGTCTTGGGGAGGAGACAAGCCAGTCAGGGTGCAGTATGGCACTGACGAAACACACAACTTTCCTCTAGTTCTTCAAGGCTCTCTTCCTCTCACTACCATGACCCCAACTGTACCTAACAAATCAAGCTAGACCAGAGCACATACACAGGTACAGGAAAGAGCTGGAAACACAGGAAAACCAGGGCAGATAAGAACCTCAAGACCGATATTGAGAGTAGCTATACCAAGAGGGGATAGGAAAGGTGGGGGGAGAAAGGAGAAAGCAATTACAATGATCTATATATCACCCCCTCCCAGGAGGGTGGACAACAGTAAAGTGCATGAAGGGAGAGAGACATCAGTCAGTGTAAGACATGAAGAAGTAATAATAATTTATAAATTATCAAGGGCTTGTGAGAGAGGAAGGGTGAAAGAGGGAGGAGAAAAATGAGAAGCTCTACCAAAGGCTCAAGTAGAAAGAAAATGTTGTGAGAATGATGATGGCAACAAAAGTACAAATGTGCATGACACAATGGGTGTATGGATTGTAATGAGTTGTACAAACCCTCAATAAAATGATTTTAAAGAAGAAAAAATATATGTACATCATTAATTTCATAAAATATAATAAAGTCAAATACATTTACATCTTTAGGCTTAAATTTTGCTCTCTGGAATGGACATTTGTTTAATTGTTTACCACCTATTTATTATACTTCTCCCTCACACCCTCCAACTTTGGGGGATGGCAGCATTTACCCTACTTGCATGTCTGCTCATGTGCCTAACATAGTAAGCAGGAGTTATTCTGAAGCTTAGCATATGATTTAGGTCAGAGTTAATCAATAGCTATTATTTTTCTGGCCACAGTTATTGGGACAGGATTAGTCTAAACCCTAATTTATCAAATCAGAGTGTAATAATTAAATTTAAACCCTTGTAAATTATGACCTCCAGATGCTGGTGATTGTGCCGTTAGGAAAGTAAGGGCAGAGAAAGGCAGAGTAAAGATGCACAGGGAAAGTTCTATGGCACTGTCTTCTTCTGTGAGAGGGTTGCTATGAATTGACATTCACCCATGCCAGTGAGGTGGTGGTGGTGGTGGTGGTGTACTGATTATGCAATTGATGCTAACTTGGTCAGAAATTTGAAACCACTCCACAGGAGAAAGATAAGACTTTCTATCCTGTAAGTAGTTACAGCTTGGGATATGCACAGGACTAATTCTACTCTGTACTGTGGAATCACTAAGAGTGGAATTTACTCCCTGGCAGTGGTTTTCTTTGAAAATATTAATTAAGTTGCATAGCTAAATTTCAGTACAAACAGTTTAGGCTCAATTGCCAACTTAAATCACAAAGGTAGCTGGACCCATCCTAGGGTATAATAGAGAAAATGCTTCGCATTCTGCTTCTGTTAAATTAATGATATCTAAGCTGTGATTTGAAAAGTCAGCAATTTGAAAGGACCAGGCTCTGGGGGTAAGAAAGTTGAAACTTTCTAGTCTTTAAATAGTTACGCTGTCAAACTACACTGTCACACTGGTGCAGTTCTAGCATGTCCTAGGCTTTAGGGTAGCGGGTCTCAACCTGTGGGTCATGACCCTGTTGGGGATCAAAGGACCCTTTCACAAGGGTATCCTAACACCATCGGAAAACACATAAATATTTCACAATATATAACTACATATTGTCTTCTGATAAATCACTATGTATTAATTATGCTCAATTTGTAAAAATAAAAATGCATCCCGCATATCAGACATTTATATTACAATTTAAAACAGTAGCAAAATGACAGTTATGAAGTAGCAATAAAAATAATTTTATGGTTGGGGGGGTGTCACCACAACCTGAGGAGCTGTATAGTAAAGGGTTGCACACTAGGAAGGTTGAGGTCCACTAGTCTGGACCAAGAGGGTCGCGATGGTTGACTTTGACTCAATGGCAATGAGTTGAATTTGCGTGAATTTTACCACAGCCTAACACCACAGTTCTCAAAAGGTGGGTCGTGACCCCTTTGCAGGTCAAATGACCTTTTCACAGGAGTTGCCTAATTCATCACAGTAGCAAAATGACAGTTATGACGAAGCAAAAACAATAATTCCTCACTACAACATGAGGAACTGTATGAAAGGGTCACAGGATTAGGAAGGTTGAGAACCACTGATCTCACAAAACTGCAAAGATCGCTAAAGCGGAAAAATGGAAATAAACACAATAGAATATTTTCCTGGAACTTTTTGCAGTCCGTTTCGAGTGCACGTCATGCATGTTCCTCTGTCCTAGAAGGTGGCTACGAGTTGGCATCTTCTTGACTGCAGTGAGTTTGGTTTTGGGGTTTTCAGAACCCACATGGATCAACTGTGGTGGTGCTGTGAGGTCGGCATTGGAGTTTTACCTACAAGACTCACCATTCAAAACTATCCGACACTTCCGGGGAAGAGTTAAGTCTATCTGCTCTTATGAAGAATTACAGGCTTTTGAGTCCTATTTAAGGTCATTGTGAGTTGAAAATAACTGCATGATAATAGGTCAATTTTGGGAATGTCATTAGCCCCATTTTAAAAATCTGTAATTCAAAGACACATTAGGATTAAGTAATAATCTTTTAGGTGCTACATCTGCTAAAATTAAAGTACTACCTAATAATAAAATACATATATATACTACTTTCAGCTTTTAGACTTATTTTTAAATGAATTAGGATAAAATAAAAATTCAGTTTCTCCAGTTTATTAGTCTCATTTCAAAGGTTCTATTTCTAGAGACTACCTTACTCAGTAGGTTTAGAGGATTCTCAATTTTTTCCCAGAAGGATTTCTAATAAGTCAGAGACTAGAAATCTTAAAACTATGACTAAACATCCCTAGCATCTAGAATAGGTCTGCCAATTAGTTGAAATCACACAGGTGTGAATGTGCAAATGGAATGGCAGGCATTCTCCTTGCCCTATAGATCATGGGGGAGGGGGGTGAGACTCCAGAGTCAGTGACCTTTTAATGTCTCCTCCCACATACTGAAAGAGGATGCAGGTCAGTTGGCAGAAGAGTTCTTTAGAGAGATGTTGGGAATTCTTCGTTAAAGGTTACTCTGTAGTCTGCTGCTTTGACTCATCTCTCATTTTCACAGGTTAGCACTATTCTACTAACAAACCCAGGTGTGCATACAATTATTAGAGTAAATTTGTTTCCTGGAATTGAGTAACTTACCAATATAAAGAACTGAAAATAGTTCTCCTATGTTAAAAATAATTTTTAAGAGTGATAGTTAAGGGAAAAGTTATACGGGATGGTGAATTTCAGACAACACAAAGAATGCAGACATGTCCCAAACATGAAAGGATAAAAATAGAAAATAACCAAGATTTGGAAGTACATTTTAAAAAAAGAACTCTCATCCCCTACTAGAGGTGAAACACGATGGGAAGCCACTGTGGTAAAGTGTTTGATAACGCCTCATAAGTTGAACAGATGATCTAGCAGTCTCGACAACCCTAAAATTTGAAGAAATAGGAACACAAGCAGAAACACATATACAAGTATTCACTGTAGCCCACCTTATCACAGTAACCCATTAGTGAAAACTACCTACATGTCCATCGACTGAAAGCTATATAAACAAAATGTGGTGTTTTTGTACAATGGAATACTGCTAGGCCATAAGAGAAAGGAAGTTCTCATGTATGTCACAATGCAGATAAGCTTTGAAAATCTTAGGCTGAGCAAAATAAGTCACTTGCAGATGAACAGATATGATATCTTACTTACATAAAAAATAAAATGTAAATATAAAGAAACTTATGATAATTAGAGACTAAAAACATAAAATGGAAGGGAAAAAGGAAAATTTTTTGCTTAAGAGACTGAATAGTGATGTTTACCCAAGAAGAAAACTTTAATCATTGTCACTAAATAGTACATATAGAATTTGTTGAATTTGTGAATACTTATTATATATTTTTCACTCAATGTTAATATGGAAGGTTAAAAACAATATATCAATAAACCAAACCAAATCAGACTCATTGCCGTCACTTGCTGAGTCAGAGCATCCCTGTCGGGCAGGAAAGAATTGCCCCTGTGAGTTTCTCAGACTGTGACGGGGGGAGTAGAGAGTGTCATCGCTCTCTCATGGAGTGAATGGTGGTTTTGAACTGCACACCTTGAGCTAGCAGGCCATATAATTACTATGCCACCAGAGCTACTGGTGGGACTTCTAAAATAGCAGTGCTTTCTGTATTTGGCTTTTATAAAAGTGAGCTGATAAAGCATATCCCAAGGGAACTCTGAACAAGTTTTAAACATCTTAATATTAGCCAAAAACCCTTTGAAAGAGTGCAACAGCACACACTTTTTTTCCATATCCCCATTATCTTTGATATTTATATTCACTAATTATCAGAACAATCTTCAAAATCACTGGAACACTTGCCTCAGGGTCAAAGAACTTATTCCTATTAGTGGAAATCATTGTATGTACTGGACATTCACTGATTTCAACAGCTAAAAAAGTCTTTAAAATATTCTAAGTTTTACAACTAATAAATGAAGAAATAAATATTTATGCCAGATTCCCTATCTCATGCTTCTTTTATCTAATTATATTCAATCCAACAAGATATGAAAATCTGCTTAATTCATAGTACAGCATGAGAAACCCTCTGCAATAGTTTTCATGCAGTTCTGTAGGGCCGCTGTGAGTCCGAAGAGAATTACAGTCAATGAGTGAAAGGGCATGCTGGACTTTTTGTTTCAAGGCAGAAAAACACCTACAGCTTTTTCTTACAGTAAAGATTCCAACCTGTTCCATGACTATGAGGAAAACATGACATTAACAAAGAGGATGAATAACATATTTGACCTTATTCTGTCAAATACAACAGGAATTCATCTAAAAAGTAACAGAGTTCAAAGTAGGAACTCATAAAGTTTGACTCTAGTCAGAAAACAAAACAAAACAAAATCAGCTCACTTTATCAAAAGTGTCAGTATTCAAAAGTAATACAGCTTTTAGGAAAATAAACATCCCGTTATAGCAGATACACTCAGTAATGAGTTACTATTATAAAGATTAGGGTTAGAAAATTTAAGAACAAGTATTTTGTACATAATTCTGTGAAAACCACTTAGTTTAGTAAAAAAAGAAATTTCATTTCAATGAAAATAATGTTGGAAGAATTATTGAAATTGACTTGAGAAGGCAAAACTGTAATCAAAGCTAAGAGAATGCAATTGAAATATTATGAGGGCTGCCACCAAACTTCCTCTAAGGGAATCGGCAAAAAATAAGCGATATAAGGTATTCAAGTGGCAGGGCCATGTTGTGTGACTAATGAGAAGTGGGAGTAGAAAGTAAGAAAATCTGGAAATTCTAAGTAATGTATAATATGCTATTAAAGAATTTCCTACATGAAGAAAATTATATGTGTGTGTGTGAGGGGTGTCTTATTTTGAATATAGTGTGGCATTCATGTGCTTATGTTAATTTTATAATTGAAATACAGGGGTGGAGTCTGACCAGTTAATCAGGAGAAAGCCATTGAGTAGCTGATGAGGCCTCTGTGTGGGCATGGCTTTCACCTGAGACTCCTGGGAAATCTCGCAGTATTTCCCTCGTGAAGATGAGAAGCTGTCTTCCCCAGTTTGGGGGAGTTAGTTTCAGAAACGATTAATCACAGACAAGCTGGCAGCGTTGGAGAAGTTGGAGGAGCCCGTGGAGAGACCACCCGGCTTTGCCCTAATGAAGACAGACTTCTGAAGCTGGAGTGGCATGCTGTGGATGGACCTGAGCCCTGGAAGCGAGGAGCCATGGGGAGACCCCTGCCAGTGCCAGAATTCTGCACCCACTGACCTGTGACTTCCTGAGTCGGAAGCAGACTTTATAGACTGATTTCGGGCATATGGGTTATTATTGGACTTATGACTTTGCACTGGACTGGATTGGGATGCCTTCTGAGGGTCACATTTCTTTTGTATATAAACCCTTTCCTTATGCCTATATGCGTGTCTCTGAAATTTGTTCCTCTAGTCTATCCGGACTAACTCATATAGTGTGCCTAAAGATCATACACTACAAAACATTTGAAAATCCAGCATGATATTGCACATGGCATCAAAGAAGAAATACAAGTTGAAATTTGGAATTGGCAATCTCAAAGAAAAATTGAAATTGTGGGGTAAAAATTCCCCTGGGAAAACATGTTCAAACATGTTGGGGAGAAAATAACCAAGTGAAAAAGCAGGCAACGCAACACGAAAGGACAATCCCCTGAAAAGAAGGGAGAGGGCAATCATTGAAGCATCACACAGGCAGAGCACACACCAGGAGAGGAAGCTGAGGCTTCAGAGGAAAGGATGATCAATGTTGTTGAGTGTTACAGGGTCTCAGCAGGCTTAAGAGGGAGACTTTGTTATTTGGCAATAGTTAGGTCATTCGGCCCAACAAGAACGCAGCTTCAGTGCAGATGAAAGCTGACTGGAAGTGAGTTGAAGACCGAACAGAAGGACAGGAGAGGAAGCTTTGAAACAGGTCACTCTTTTATTTCAGTCAGGGTTCTTGATTGCAAGCATTAGACACCAACTCTGGCTGATTGAAGCAAAAAGGGAACTTATTAAAGGCTATTGAGTAGATACCAGAATTGAAAGACAGGATGGGCAATCAGGTTCACAGCCATGAACTTCAAGGTCTGGATTCAACAGTGCTATCACATCTCAGCACCTAATAGTAAAGTTTGTACTTACAAGCCAGCTAGTTCTGGAGAAAGGATGGTCTATTAACATTACTTCCCCTACCGCCCCAATCCTCATTCTATGTGAAATTATGAAAATGGTCTTGAGTCTATGGTTCCAGGGGGCAGGGCATGAGGGAAGTGGGATAAAGGAAGTGGTGTTAACCAACCCAGGGACAAGGAAACAACAAGTGATCCAAATCCGTGGCAAGGAGGGTATAAGTGGTGTGGGTGGGGATTGATCAAGGGCAATATAACTGAGAGGAATACTGAAGCCAAAATGAAGGCTGAGCATGATAGTGCGACAAGAGGGAAGTCAAAGGAAATAGAGAAAAGAACTAGGAAGCAAATGACATATATAGAGGTCTAAATACAAGCATGTACCTAGGTAACTATATTTATATATCATGATGGGAAAATAGATCTATGGGCATATACATATAAGGTTAGTATTAGCTAGCAGATGGACATTGGGCCTCCACTCAAGTATTCCTTCAATGCAAGAACACTTGGTTCTATTAAACTGGCATCCCACGATGCTCACCTTCCCAACAAGATCGCTGAAGACAAATGTGTACACAACCAAATGTGCTGAAGAAAGTTGATGGTGCCTGGATATCAAAAGTTATAGCATCTGGGGTCTTACAGGCCTGAAGGTATGCAAGCATCTAAATGAAAGCCATCTAAATGAAAAGCAGCAAAGCCCTTGTGAGATCAAAAGGTGTCAAAGGAAACATCAAAGAACAAAAAAACAAATAATTGTGAATGAAGGGGAGTCCATCTCCAGGATACTAGATATCTCTTTTTAGAAAGGTCACAAGGACAACTTTCCCCTAAATCTTAAATGCTTCCTCCTCTCCCACTGTCATGATCCCAATTCTGCCCTACAAATCTGACTAGACCAGAGGTACAAATAGAACTGGAAACACAGGAAATCAAGGACAGATGATCTCTTCAGGACCAGTGGTGAGAGTGGCAATACTGGAAGGTTAGAGGGAAGGTGGGGTAGAAAGGAGAACCAATTACAAGAATCTACATATAACTTCCTCCCTGGGGTAAGGCAACAGAAAAAGTGGATGAAGGAATATGTCTGTCAGTGTAAGATATGACAAAGTAATAATTTATAATTTATCAAGGGAGCATGAGGGAGGTAGAAGCAAGAAGGGGAGGGGTGGGAAATGAGGAGCTGATACAAAGGGCTCAAGTTGGAAGCAAATGTTTTAAGCATGATGAGGGTAACAAATGTGCTTGACACGATAATGGATAGGTGGATTGTGAGGAGATTTGTATGAGATCCCAATAAAATGTTTTTTTTAAAAAAAAAGAAAAGAAAATGGTCTTAAGAGTAACTAGCTGTAGCTGTGGCTCTGAAATATGCATAATGGGTTGGTGGAGCAGGTTGGTAAACATGGGCCAAGTGTAATAGGAGCTGGCGAAATGGGGTGAGCTGGAAATCAACCATAGGCTTTGTTTCTCTACTTCTGTACTTTCCGAGATTCACAAAACAAAGAAGTTGTGCAGAGAAAAGATCAGATACAAGGTGGTCCCACAAACAAGAAGTCTGGCATAATAGAAGGAAGTTTAAAGGATAATTCATAAAGTTTGAAGGATAATTCATAATCTCTTCAGAATAGAAATAAGTTTGAATAAAAAGGGAAAAGCTGAAGACACAACAGAAATGGCAGATAACTAAGGAGAGTAGATCCATGTAGAAATCACAATATGAAGATGAAAGTGGAGGTGAGGGAGTTGACTTTCAAAGAAGGAAATCTTTCGAAAGAAAATTACTATTTGTAAACAAACTCACTAAAAATTAATTATAGTGCTAGCACTTTTACCTTTAATCATCAAATAATGCTACATGGCATATATGATATATTAATCTTATTGTAATGATACTAATCATTATTTTAAAAGAATCTTCTATCTTCTGGACATGTTTCTATTTTTATCTCATTAAATTCTGATAATAATCAGGTAGGCATTGTTATTGTCATTTTATGGATAAAGAAACAGATTTTAAAGACATCTTCAGTAGCCATAAATTCAATACAAACTGAAGAATCATTTGATGATACAATAATAATCAGTGGAATATATGTTTTAAATAAATAATAATTTGGGGCTGAGCCCTGGTGGCATAGTGTTTGTGCGCAGGACTGTGGCCCACTGGGATGGAGGTTCAATTCCAGCAGTGGCTCCACAGGAGCAAAAGCTGGACTTCCTACTCCCACCACCAGAGGGCAGTGATGCCCCTCAAAATAAATAAATAATAATTTGAAAACATGAAGCAAATATCGTTTTACTACAATTTTAGCTAATTTACATTGATCTACAGTGTCAGTGTATTTATGTAACAATTGCTACATCTGTGTAATAATGTATTTGTGTGAACAGCCTCAGAGAACCCATTCCTTTCTCTCATGTTTCAATTTAGCTTTTTTTGATAAGACCTTGAAAATACATTATCTTGAAAGACACACTATGGGGAAAAAAAAGAGATTCTTAAGTTCCAAACTTCCCTTCACATATCAGCAATAAGGCTTTGCAGTCTGAATTTACAGTGTGGCTATAAGAAAGGATAGAGGATGATATGATCATATGAGAAAACAGTAACTTCTTTCCACACCAAAGAGGGAAATCTGGGATGCTGCCATTTATTGGTATGTGATTGATACATATACAATTGGATGAAATGCTAATTAGGAAAAGTCGATGCTAGAATTTCTGAGGTTATTAATATCTTTCCAAGAAACAGATACCCCAAGGCAAACCCATTGACACGGATTCTAGTCCAATTCATAACAACTCTTTTTAGGATTTCTAAAATAGTAATTCTTTGAGAATATAATAGCTTCATCTTTCTCCCAAGGACAGACTGGTGGTTTTGACCTACAAACCGTGTGGTAGCAGTCCAAGGCTTACTTCATAGTGTCACTAGGGTTCCTTAAGAAATCGTATCACTGTAGGAAAAATCCAATACCATATTCATAGTGGCACAATTGATGGACAAAGTATGTTAGAAGAGGGGCTCCCTAAAGCAGGGTTTCTAAGATGGTTGATCTTTAACATTTGGGTGTTTCCCAAAGTGGGTGATGCTGGACTGATCCTGCAGACTGCACGAGCAGACACCTAAACAGGGTCCTGGGTGATAAGCTATAGTACACACGTTTGTAATTGCCACGGGAGGGACAACTGGAGAGCATTCCTTTTTTTGGAAAAAGGAAAGTAAGTTCGATGATCACACTAGGGCAATCAATGATGCTAAAAGGACTTTGATTATGACAAGAAAACCATTGAGTTCAGGTATACAGGGAATACAGCCTAAGGCAGGGGCCATGACTGTCCACAAGGGAGGCCAAGAGCACATCTAAAAGCCTAGAAAGAAAACACAATCCCCAAGGACTACTCTGTGATCTGCTCTGAAGAACAGGGCAGCCTCCGGACACACTGTACTACTACCCCACTGCGATGAGGAACACTTACCCACATCTCAAGTAAAGAAAGGTGAACACGGGAAAAAACATTCAAGTAAAGGGCAGGTAATAATTAAGAGAAAATATAAGGAAATAGAAATAAAAAACTAATCTTAACCCATGTTTGTCCTTCCATTTAACTAGAACATATTATAGATGTCAACTATATAAATAAGTTTTATAAATAATTCCATCTCAGAACAATTTATGAAAGACAAAAGTTGTTGTGAAGTCTCACTTTTAACTGAATTTTTATATTTCTATGTATTTCATACTTATACTACAACAACATGCAAATACTATAAAATGCTTTGTCGTGTTGGACCCTGATATAAAGAGAGCCGGTGGAACATTGGGAAACCCTGGTGGAGTAGTGTTTACTGCAGGCTTGCTAAGCACAGTTGGAAGTTCAAAACCAACAATTACTCTGCAAGAGAAAGATGAGACTTCCTGTTTCCATCAAGAGTTACAGTCTCAGAACCCTCCAGGGGCAATTGTGCCCTGTTAGACAGAGTCAGCGTGAGTCATCAGCTTGATGGTAGCAGATGAGGAGAAACGAAGGGTTTAGCATAGGACTGCTAACCAAAATATAATCATAAGTCAGTGAGGCCTGGGAGGGGAGCCTGCATTGCTCACCTACATATTTTAAGTAACTGAAACAATTTTCATGTTAAGAAGTTAAAAATAAAAAACTCTTATTTAAATCAATGTGCAAATAGGCTATTAACAGAATAGGAAATTTTCAATTTAACATGGATTTTGAAACCTGTATCTGTAAACCCTAGGTATATATTTTGTATATAGATGATCTTTTGGAAAGAGACAAAGTATGCACATATTAACAACAATAAACCCTGCAGTGAACAAAATTATATTTCTCCCTGGTCCCCAGATATTCCATTTAGATTTCTAAAAATATTAGGCCAAGGACACTGGGAAATTCTGGCAATTTCCAGGTTCATTTAAAGAGACATACTTATATCAGTGACTAAAATGCAAATGAGGTCACATTAAAAAACTTCCTCTCTACTCCTAAATTCAGGTTAGAGGATGACTCCAGGCCACTGGAGGCCAGCT
>PVJH01026916.1:5465-29321 GCA_004026705.1 Nesogale talazaci
GGGTAATGTGGCCCAAAGCTGGGGGGGGGGCTCGCGATAGAGGTGGGAGTTCCCCAGAGAAGGGCATCATGCTTGATTAAGTAAAAGGTCGGCAAATCAGAGGAAACCCTCCACGAGCTGGACTGCAACAGTGGGTGCCAACATAGCAAGGGACTGTGGGGATGAATGTGCCCAGTGGGTTCAACGGTACATGGGGGTGCTATGAGTCGGAACCCACTGCCGGCACCTGGCAACAACAATGTATTTAACCCTCTTTCACAGGTTCCTCCTCCCCGTGCTGTCTAGAAGCCGAAGTCCAGGAGCGGCGTTGGAGGAGCAGAGTGGGGTTACTGGGCAGGCACCTAGCGGGCAGGAGTCGCTGGCTGCAGCCCGGTGCCCTCAGCAGCCTAGTCCTGAGGGCGGGGCTGCCCTTTCCAGCCTCCACCCCAACGGGTGGATCTTGTCCTCTTCGTTTCTCCCCGGGATCCAGCATTTGTTCGCACCTTGCCCCTCCACCCGAGCCCCCTCCCATTATCCCAAATTTGGACCAGCTTTGGGGAGGGGGTCATTCGTTTTCTCCTCGCGGAGTTAACAAGGACTTCTTGAGGCTGGCCCCAAACCACCCCCTTCGGATTCGCGAGCGCCCCCCGAGGGCTCAGGTCCGCGCCAAGCCGAGTCGAGCGGGCAGCGCGGAGGCTCCGGGCCGTGCGGCGCTGGGCCGGCGCGGCCAGTCGGCCCGAACTCCGGCCTCCTCTGGAGCGCCTGCCCCTCGGCTCCCCCGCCCTTCGGCTCCCGGGCCCGCCGCTACCCGCGGCCGCGCCCCGCCCCGCCCCGCCCCGCGCCGGCAGAGGCCCCGCCCCGTCTCGGCGCCGGGCCTCCCTGCCACCTGCCCGCGGCCCGGCCCACAGGCAAAGCGTGACGGCGAGCGAGCGACCCAGCGCTCCCACCCGGCCTGCGCCGCCGCCACCGCCGCCGCCGCCGCCGCCGCCGTGGTCGAGGCCGCCACCGCCCGGCCGTCCGCGCTTACCCAGCATGCACTTCCAGGCCCCGAGCTATCTGGGCGGCAAGGCCGCCCCGGGGTCAGGGCAGCCGGAAGAAACAGGAAGTTTGGGACGGTCCTCGTGGTGGAGCCTGGAGACCTCCCCGCCTGCCAGAGCTCGGGCTTGGCCGCACCTCCCCCCGTTTCCCCCCACTCCCACCCCCTAGCCCCAAGCCCTCCCTCTGGCCGGCTTCCCTGGGGTCCGTTTCGGGGGCTGGCCTGGACTCCAAAAATCCAGATGTGTTTGGGGGTCATTCAAGGCACACTCCCAGGGTTCCCTTCGCGGTCGCATCTCCCAGCTTTCGGGATCGTGCGGTGGGGATGGGAGGGAGTCCATGAGGGTGGAGAAGGGGAAAGGTTGGAGGTTGGTTTCCCACGACTCTCCCTTGGACAGGTAGGGCAGCCTGGGCCAAAGGAGACCAGGGTTATTGTCCCATCCCGATTCCCCACACCGAGTTAGCTTCGCTCTAATTTGGCATCCATCTCACAGATGGGTACTGTTGTTCCCCAGAAGCACCAGGCAGTGGGGTGGGGGCGCTGCCAACAGGTCCTTATCTCATGTGGAAAAACCCTTCGGGCCTGCCCTGTTGGGAAGTGGTCCCCATGTGAACACCTCCTGGGCCAGGTGAGAACTGAATTCTCCGTTGATTCAGCATGGCTTCCCTCTCAGTCCCTAGCCCCCACAGCAATTAAACCAGTGACCCAAGCAACCCCCAGCACCCACACTAGAATCTTTCTTGCAGTCTCTGGCTGAGAGGGACAGGTCCCAGTTGGTCCCAGTGGACCTTTTTGATCCTACTGCGCCATTTGGTCAGTACTTTCTGGGCTGCCATGCAGATAAGGCCTTTGTGTGCACACATTCGTTCTCTTTTCCCAGCCAGGCATTTCTCTTTCCTTTCAGTAGGAGCTTCCCAGTTCTTCCTGTTGCCTTCCACAGGCGGAGCATCTTCCTAGTCGTCCTGGAGGAAGGGGGGAAGAACCAGGATGAATCTTTATTGTGGAAGTAGGAAAGCGGAGACAAAAACTCATTAGCTGTGGAATGATTGCAAAGTGAGACTGTTACAAGCAGAATTTTTGTCCCAGACACGCCCAAGCAGAATGACTTGGTCTTTCATGTGTTTCCATAGCATTCTTTTCTCTGTCTCCGTCATCACCATCACGTCATTATTTGTGTATGTGTCGCTCTCGCCCCTGATAGACAGTGAGCTCCTGGAGAGCAGAATTATTTATAAATAATTATAAATAATGCCTTATTTCTGCAGCCCCCATGCACAGATCCTCACAAACCCAAACCACCCTATAGAGTGAAATAGAACTGCCTCCACAGGGCTTCCAAGGCTGTAAATCTTTGTTTTGTTTTTTGTTTGTCTTTGTTTGGTTTTGGGGGGTGATCACTGCCCTCTGGTGGTGGGAGTAGGAGGCCCAGCCTTGCTGCTGGATTTGAACCTCCAACCCAGTGGGCCACAGTGCCGCGCACAACCACTACGCCACCGGGACTTAGCCCCCAAGGGTGTAAATATTTACAGGGGCAGAATGCCACATCTTTTTCCCGAGGATTAGCTGGTGGGTTTGGACCATAAACCTTTGGGTTAGCAGTCAAGCACTTAACCACTCTGCTCCCAAGGCTCTTTAGCAGCCCCCCCCCAAAAAAAAAACACATACCAAACTCACCGCTATCAAGACGATGCCATCTCATAGGAACCTTATAGGACCGAGTAGAACTGCCCCTGTGAGTTTCTGAGACTCTGTAGGAGAACAGAAAGCCTCGTTTTTCTCCCTGCGGAACACCTCGTGGTTTCAAACTGCTGACCTTAGGGTTAGTAGCACAGTGCCTAACCCCTACACCACTAGGGCCCCTATAAATGAAGCAGAAATGGGAAGGACTGAAGGAGATGGCCTCGTTCCGCTTGAATATCCTGTGATGCAACTTCAACCTGTCCCCATCGACACAGCCACACACATGGAAACACCGACACCATCGGGCATCAGTCTAAGGCCACTCCTTGGAAAGTAAACAGATGTGACATGCTGCCAAGTAACTGGCCTTTTTGAAAGGACAATCCACAAACCCAAACCTCTGCAGTGTGGACAGCCAGTGTCACAATCGGTTTGGTTTGGCTGATTTTGTCCCCCTCTCATTAAACAGCCACGGGCTCATGTGAACATTGTGAACACAAGGGTGAACACTGGAGCTGACGAGGCCCTCCGAGATGCTCTGGGCCCAGTCCCTTCCTTTTACAGAGGAGCTTGTCCCTCGTCCACACTCACATGGGCCAGAACTGGGAATAGAACTAGATTCTTGTCACTTGGAACGTGCACATGTATGACATAGGTGCATCTGCAGGCACCTGTCTGGGACGTGCACACAGCCTGCTGACATACATAGAATCGAAGGCCACTACGCTACTTGACGTAGAGGCCAAACTCACCCAACCCCAAACAGAGACCAGTGGGCAAAGACTTCATCCGGGAGACGAAAGGCTTCATCCGGGAGACGAAAGAGGGGGCAGAGACTGGGGGCCAGGGCTCATCCAAGACCGGGCCATCCCTCGGCAGCGTGCGCACAGGGACTGCGAAGCCGACAGGTCTGCAGCTGTCATGTAGCGTGCTCGGCCGGCCTCGCTCCTCTCGGCTCTACTGCGTCTGTCTGCAGAGGGCGAGGAGACATTCCCGGCTCATTCCAGCGAGTCCTGTGCACACTGCGGGCGTGGTATGTAAGAACGAGCGGCGCGCTTCCAGCTGCCGCCTTACACTTCCAGGGCTGACAGGCAGCCCCCTCCCCCCAGGCAGAGCGCGTTATCCACCGGCCTCGCCTCACAGGGGCGTGATTACTGCCCCCAGGGCTGTCACTAACCTTCCCCAGCGGAGAGAAAAGGCGCCTTTCCCCCTTCTGCCCGCCCTTCCTGAGGGGCTCTTCTTTCCCAGACCCACCTCCAACTTGAAATGTACCCAGACTTAACCCCCCCACCCGCCTCTGATGGCCCCCACAAAGGCGTGCTCCTCTCAGCTGGCACACTAACCAAGGCTGCCTGCTATTTCCCCAGCAGGCTCCTCTCTCCCTCCTTGCTTTGAATAGTGCCCTAGAACCTCCCAAGCACCGGCCCACCCTTGTCTTCTTTTACTTTTACCACAGCTTGCCAAGGCAAGTCTCGGGAGCTTCGTTCGCCACCTCTGGCGACTGAAGCTCAGAGAAGAGAAGCAAGCTCCCTAAGGTCACCCAGCACGTACAGGGGGTGAGGCAGGGCGACAATCTCCATCTCTGACTACAATGCATGCTCTGCCCATTCAGCTCAGCCTAATGGCCAGTTGATGTCTGCCGCCCCCCTACCCTGCCCCAAGGAGAAGGGGATGACTCTTTGATCTCTGGTGTACCTCCGAGGTGTCTGGTGTAGGGCAGACCGGAGGCCCGGTGGGCATTTCCAGCCCTGGGGTAGGCAGACTGCTAGGCAGAAGTTAGAACCTGCCAGCAGTTTCTGGAAGCTCCAGGAAGGGCCAGGCAGTGAAGACCAAAGGTGTTGGTCGCGCCGGGACTGTATTCGGCAACCCCCACACGTTCTCCCTCTTTTCTGTCCTGCCAGGGGAGAGGACGTCCTCGGGGTGTAGCCACCTCCTCTCGCTCCTCCCTCCCCTTCTCCTTTGGGGTTTCGGCGCGTTTCGAGCGCACGAATAAAGCGAAGGACTCGGGAACTGGCCGGGGTGGGAATGCTGTCTGGAGCCTTCCTCGCAGGGACGGATTGTGCCAATAGAATGTCCCCAGGCCTCAGCCCTTTCGCTCGGGCTGGCGGGTTCGCAAGTAGCCCCCCCCCCCAACACGCCCCTGGCCCTTTTATGAGTCTCAGCTGATCTCCCCAGAGGGCCGCCCCGCTCGGCAGCCCCCTCCCCCTCCCCGGACGCCCTCTCCGTACCTGGGCCCCGCCCCTACTGTCCTCGGGGGCGGGGCCAGCCCTAGGGCAAGCTGGGGCAGGAAGTGGTTGCAATTACACACTCCCGCCCCGCGCTGGCTGCCACTGCCGTAGCGACAACGCTCACTCAGCCGGCCCCAAACGTCAGGGCGGGGGCAGGAGGAGGGCTCTCGGCCCGGGACTCCTGGGCTGAAGGCAGTGGGTCTCCCTTTCCTGCGAAAAGGGAGTTTCCCAGGCTGAGCGAGGTTGGAAGGCTCCATGGATTGCTCATCGTATCCTGGGGGTGAAGGGAGGGGGTCGTGGGTCGCCGTCCCCACCTTAGCATGGCAGTCACTCGGCAAGCCCAGGCATCCCCATTGAACCCGACCACTAACTAAATGCCCCTTTCTCTTGCCTTTGGGGTCCCTCGGCCGCCCACACCCAGGGCGGCGGGCCTCGCCCCTTCTATATGGAGGGGCTAGAAGCTTTGATCCTTCACTGCTGCAAACCACTACAATGGAGCCATGGCACCTCTCTCTCCCCAGTCCCTGGGCCATTCCCATTGAGGGCAGCACTGGTGCAGCGGGCTCACAGCTGGGTACCTCCAGCCAGGGCTAAGTAGCCCAGAGAGGGAGGGGATAGGGGAGCTTGAGAATGTTGGGCTGGGTTGAACTTGCCTGAAAAGCATCTTTAGCTCAGAAAAGTGAGGCCGCACTGAGGGTAGGAGGGGCTCAATGATGAAGAGATCCCTGGAAAGGAAAGAAGATAGGGGAGGTAATGGAGAAGAAGAAGGGGAGGAAGAAAGTTGTTTTGGGGGAAAGTCTAGAAAGCCTATGGTTATCCTGAGGGTAGGGTTTCTTTGCCCTTGGACAGCATCTTCTCCCCCTCAGCCCCAGGTACTTGGCTATGTCAAAACCCTGCAAAGCCTTTCCTAAGCAATGACCTCCCCAGTGCCAGAGCCCCAGCTCCTTTCCTTTAAGTCCTTGAGACTGCTCCCTTTGGGCCAGACGTGGCTCACCAAGGTTTACCCAGATGGGTCGGGTCCGTTATTGGGTTGTTTGAAGGGAAATCTCTCCTCTCCAGTCCTTTCCTCCACCTCCGGAAGATGGCAAAGGTCTTGTGGCCTGGCTTCAGGGACTAGCTGAGCAGCAGTCCTTTTCCCTGGGCCCCAAGCCCTGGGCAGCTCCACTGGCCACTCCAAGGTCCACCATCAACCAGAACTCACAGCTCACTGCCATGTTCTGACTCATAGTGACCCTATAGGACACTGGTTCTCAACCTTCCTAATGCCGAGACACTTTAAATACAGTTCCTCATGTTGTGGTGACCCCCCCCACCATATAATTATTTTTGTTGGTACCTCATAACTAATTTTGCTACTATTATGAATTGAGCGATTGCTGTGAAAGGGTTGTTTGACCCCCAAAGAGGTCAAGATCCACAGGTTGAGAACTGCTGCTATAGGACAAGATAGAACCAATTCTGTGAGTTTCCAAGACTGCAACTCTTTGGGGGATTTTTTTTGGTTTGGTTTTTTGGGGCATCACTGCCCTCTGGTGGTGCAAGTAGGAATTCCAGCCTTTGCTACTGTGGAGCTGAAATTGAACCTCCATCCCAGTGGGCCGCAGTCCCGCGCACAACCACTACGCCACCGGGGCTCAGCCCCAAGACTGCAACTCTTTACGCGAGTAGAACATCGCATCTTACTGGTTGCAAACTGCTGATCTTATGATAGGCAACCCAACTCATAAGCACTATGTCACTAGATACACCATCAGAACTCCTCTCATTTATATTAAAGAGCTCCCCCATTATTTTGTTAATCTGACAACCAGAAGAGAGAAAGAATAAAGGCTGGGCAAAAACTATTTAAAAAAACCCGCCATTTTGTCTGTTACTAGGATGCAGAAGGGATTTTCAGGAGCACCTTAGTTGAGGTGACCAGATGTCCTGCTTTTTAACAATTTAACAATGTCCGGTGGCGTTTTTAAATTAAAATAAATATATTGCAATACTATTTTTGCATTTTATGAAAATTTTTGTTGCTCCGTATAGACCAAATTTTTAATCAAGAAACACCCCCCCCCCACCGTCAATGGTGTCCCGCTTAAAATCTCGTCACTTTAACTGGCTTCACTCACAGTTGGCAATCCCACCAGAAGATTGCCTTTGAATATGACGGAGGGTGACGCAGGCCCAGTATCAAGTAAGGTAATTGACATGAAAAAGTTTGTAAAATATCGTGCTTTATATGGATGTGAAGGATTATTATTATGATTGCTAAGCAGTACTATTTTCCTTTCTCCCATGGACCTGGTTTATTCAATATACTCCTTAGTAGAGGAGCTGAGGTCAGCCCTGAAGGCTTGGGGGCCCAACGTAAAGCAGTGTGTGTGTGTGTGTGTGTGTGTGTGTGTGTGTGTACCAAACCAAAAAACCAAAGCCACTCATTGAGTCAATGCCGACTGATAATGACCCTGTACGACAGGGTAGAGCTATCCCTGTGAGTTTCCAGAAATGGAAAGTTCTATCTTTCCCCCTGGTGGCAGATTGCAACCCAACATAACCACTGGACCCCCAGGGCTCCCATTGTAAGGTGCACCCAAACATCACAATCAGTAGTGGGAGAGCAACATGGAATATCAGCACCTTCTTCTGACATTCATATGACAAACAGGAAAGACTTGAAGGAGAAGTGACCTCACAAATGCACGAGGTATGTGGAAGGAGGTCAGTCTTGCTCATCTCAGCTGTCCCCTCCACAGGGAGAGCGAGCTGGGGAAGCAGGCTCACCTGATGCGTTGGCTGAGTTGAATGATGGATGGAATGAAATTGCGGAGGGGCCTCCAACCTCATCCTCTGCTGTCACTCCAATGTTGGGTCACCTCCTCCTAGTCCAGCCCCCTATACTGAGGTGCTTCCCTGAAAAATACGTGGCAAAAGTCACTATATCCCTGTCACAAGAGGTATTCAGAGGCCCAGCACACAACCAGTGACATGTCACTGTCAATTGAGTCTTCACTTGGCCCCGCAGAGGTTTGCAAAGCCTGTGTCCAGGGAGGAACACCAATCAGTGCAAACACATGGTGGTGGATGGAAAAGTCCTTGGTGATCGGCAAAAGCCCCATACAAATGTAAGAGATTAGTGTGTTGTGTTGCACATGAGCTTTCTGATTCTTTGAGAGTTGTGGTCATTTGGATTTGGGCAAGCAGGGATTTGACTGTATTATAAAATTGTGTGTACAATTTCCCTGTGCAATCCCTTCTTTGAATTATTGACTACTGCTTACAAGTGTGCTGATTGTGGATCCAAGTAAAACTAAATCTTTGACAACTCCAAAAAATTGTGTGTGTGTGTGTGTGTGTGTGTAGAGGAGAAGTCTCTGCCTGTGTGGTTTTAGCATTTCAGGTCTATAGGTAGAGCCCTGCTTGGCCAAAGGGCACATACAAGGAGTCATTTTCACCCATGCAAAGCCAATATTGGGAGGTGAGCGAACATTCTGGGCCCCTCTCTTTTTTTCAGTATGCTTTTACACGCGTGCTCTCATTGGTTTCCCCCCACAACAGTAAGCCACTGTTAAGTCCCTGAGACTTGAGTACAGTAACATAAAGCACACAGTGAGCTTGGGGGATTCTATCTTTGAGACTCACGGGCTCCGAGAACTTCGCCTGGGAGAAAAGTTCAGGTAGAGAAAAATGTGGTCTGTGTCAGTCCTGGCAGGACCCTGCAGACCTATGCCAAGTTCCCTCCATTCTCTGTCCCCACAGAGCCACTCAGCGATGCCTCCACAAGGATCTCCACACCAAGAAGAAGGCTGTCTTTCAGTCAGTCAATCAGCAACCATGTTTTCCCAGCAGTGTCAGGCCTCCTGGTAGGCCCTGGGGCTATGAGGAAGATGAACTGAACCGTTCATAGCTCACATTCCACCTCTCACAACCTTCCAGAGGCAGGTTTTCTGGTCTTTTTTTCCTCTTTGGGCTTCTTCTGCCGAGGGAAGTCAGGGCTGATGGTTTAGAACCCAACCTGGAATGACTTGGTCTCTGACCAGCCTACAAGAGACCGCCCTCATCGGAGAGGGCAGCTCTCAGGACATCGGATGGTGCCCTCGGGCGTGACATGTGGGTGTCGCACAAACCTCCGGAGGAGATGCAAGGCCGTTCACTTATTTTTTTGTCCACACACTTGAAAAGTCGGAAGAAGAAACATGTGGTCGGCTCTGTATTGAAATAGCATTCTCACGTCGGCGATTGTGGGAGCAGCCCCTTTGGGTTTAGAAGGCTTCTCTGGGCTTAGACTGTCACCTTTCAGGGGGATTACCATATTGGTCCCTTGGTCATGGCCTTGTGCATCTTTCGTGGTGCAACTCTAATGAACAGGAACGTCTTTGGACTTGGGAATTTTTCTAATGGACCCACGGTCAATTCATAATTTCTCTTATTTATTCATTTATTTTGTGGAAAATCTTTCGAATATATATGAGCCCACTTTCTTGATTGCCAACAGTTGTTGGTTTGTTTGCATGTTCAGAATTATATTGGCATATCATTCACAAGCCATACAATTCAACGACTGAGATATATTAAATATATTAAAAAGAGTTATGCAATCTTCACCACAACCAATTTTAGAACATTTCCTTAATTCTTGTGCTCATTATTATTAGCTCCTCATTTCCCCCCAACCTGCCCTGTTGTAACCCTAAAGAAATTATTAAAAACAGTTACTGTCTCTATAGACTTACCTACTCTGGATTTCATTTAGAGAAAAACATACCCCCCCAAAAAAACCGCAAGTAACCAAACAAACCTACCACAATAATAAAATAAAACAGAACAATCTCAATCAGAAAGAAAGCTGAAGTGCTGTTGATTGGACATCTTACCATCAATAGGTACAAAATTGGGGTCCCTAAGCCCAGAAAATCCTGCGAGAGGCTCGGTGACTTTTGTGTAGTCTTTCATGTACGCCAGTGAAACTGACTGGTAAATGTAAACAACAAATGTGAGATGGAGATGGACTGACAATAACTGCGATAATGAGCTCAGACATGCAAGTGATTGTGAGAATGACACGGGACCAGGCAACATGTTCTTTTATCGCACACGGAGTGGACATGCATTAGAGCCAACTCAGCGTGCGCACGCGCGCGCGCGCACGCACACACACACACACACACACTCAATAAATAAATAAACAAAACAAAAATGCACTGCCATCGAGTTGATGCCGACTCGTAGCAACCGGAAAGGACAGGGTAGAACTGCCTCTGTGGGGTTTTGAGATGATAACTGCAGGAGTAGAGAGCCTCGTCTTTCTCCCAGAGATCAACTGATGGTTCTGAATTGCTGACCTTATTCTTAGCACTCCAATGCATAACCATAACCACTATGCCACTAGGATGCAGAGACTGTCTACAAGATCCAGAGCTTTCTGGCTTTGGCTAGTGCAATCTCAGTGTGGTCAAATCCAAAACTACCAGCCACTCCCCAGGAGAAAAATGAGACTTTTCACACCTGTGAAGTGTTAGTCTCCGAAACCTACAAAGGCAATTTGACCCTAGCACAGAGGGTCATTATGAGGCAGAATCTACTCGATGGCAGTGAATTTGGTTTTAAAGTGGCTACTTCGGGCTGATCTGAAGCCCTGATAGATATGGAAATCATATTAATGCAGTACGTGAACATACATTTTGTTTAGATAGATGATCAGAGAGTGGTCAAGACTTTGAAGTTACACCACCTGGACTTTAAACCATCCTAGCTAGGGAAAAGCAAAAGCCAAGCAAGCAAATGATGATGATGATGACGATAACAACAACAACACAAAACTTATTAGCTGGAAATTGATAAACAACTTGTGGCATTTAGATATAATGGAATAGCTGAGCCCCGGTGGTGTAGTGGTTGTGCGCGGGACTGCGGCCCACTGGGATGGAGGTTCAATTCCTGCTCCCAGGAGCAAAGGCTGGGCCTCCTACTCCCACCACCAGGGCAGTGATGCCTAAAAAAAAAAAAAAACCCAAAAAATAGATATAATGGAATAGTATTCAGCTATCAAAAGAAATGAGGTAGCAATACACACTACAATAGATGGACCACAAAACATTATGAGGCATTTATGATTCATTCATATAAAATGTCCAGAGCTGGTAAATTGAGATAAGTGAAAGCAGATTGGTTGTTGCCAGGGCCTGAGGGAGAAGAGGAGGGGATACAGAATCTGATTGGGGTGAGGGGGCAATGATGAAAATATTTTGCAGGTACATAGTGGGGATGTTGTACAACACTGGGAATATACTAAATATCTCTGATTTGTTCACTTTATTTTATTTTTTATTTTTGGGGCATCGCTGTCCTCTGGTGGTCATGGGAGCTACCCAGCCTTGCTCCTGGAGAGCCACTGCTGAATTTGAACTGCCAAGCCATTGGCCCACAGTCCTGCACTCACCCCTGATCTGTTCACTTTAAAATGGTTAATTTTATCTCATGTGGATTTCACCTTAGTTGGGAAAATAAAACAAAACTAAGCCTTACTAGCTGGGCAAACTTGGACAAGTCACTAAACTTCTTTTTCTTGTTGTTTTGGCTTTTTTTGTTGGGCATCACTGCCCTCTGGTGGTGGGAGTAGGATGCCCAGCCTTTGCTCCTGTGGAGCTGGAATTGAACCTCCATCCCAGTGGGTCTCAGTCCCTTGCACAACCACTATGCCACCGGGGCTCAGCCAAGTCACTGAACTTCTGTGTGTCTCAGTTTCTTCATTTGTGAGGGGGGTAATAATAATAGCAACCTCAAGCCATAGTATTTCCAATCACCTCATATGCCTGTGAAAGTTGGACATTGAATAAGGAAGAATGGATGCATTTGAATTGTGGTGCTGGAGAAGAATATGGAAAGTACCGCGGACTGCCCAAAGAACAAACAGATCTGTCTTGGAAGAAGTAGGGCCAGAGTGCTCCTCAGAGGCAAGGATGGTGAGACTTCATCTTACATACTTTGGACATGTCAGGAGGCTAATTCCTGGAGAGGACATCACGCTTGGAACAGTAGAGATGCAGTGAAAAAGAGGAGTGCCCTCAAGGATTGACACCACAAATGCGACAATGGACTCAAATGGAGGGGACATTGTGAGGATGGTACAGGGCCAGGTGATATTCTGTTCTGTTGTACAGAGGGTCGCTCTGAGTCAGAACTGACTTGACAGCAGTTAACAACAAAACCAACATGAGGTCGTTATGAGTCAATATTTATAAAATTCCTAGAATAGTGCCTCTTATATACTGAGTGCCATAGAATTTTTTTGTTTTGTTTTTTGGGCATCACTGCCCTCTGGTGGTGGGAGTAGGAGGCCCAGCCTTTGCTCCTGGGGAGCTGGAATTGAACCTCCATCCCAGTGGGCTGCAGTCCTGCGCACAACCACTACGCCACCGGGGCTCAGCCTACGCCACCACGGCTCAGCCAGAATTTTGTTAAAGGGAATGTATGAGGGAAAAGACATGCTAAAATCCTTGTTAGTGAAAAGTTTGGGCATTGAGAATAGCATGAGAACCAGGGACCTAAGGAGAAGGGGGATGTTCCAAGAATGATGATGGCAACAAATGTGCAAATGTGGTCTGCATACAATTGATGTATGTATTGACTGTGGTAAGAGTTGTATGAGCCCCCAATAAAATGATTTAATATAAAACACACTATTCATCAACATCTTTCACTGTGTTGCCAAGGATCCTCTTGTTTAGAAATATCTCTGGAAACATCCAAAAATGCCGGGCCCTAGGCATCACCCCAGACCAAGTCAATAAGACCCTGGGCAGGAAAGGGCCTTAGAATCTGAATTTTAACTAGCTCTCCCCAGTGATTCTTACATATATTACAATTTGAGAGACATCAGCATAAGAGTTTATATTTAATGTGTGCTGATTGATGGCAGATCAGTCACCCCTTGAATTAAAAAAATTTAATTTAAATTCCAGATCTTACCTGGTTTAAAACATCATTTTGTGATTCTTTATTCATAAAACCGACAGCCCTTCCTCTAGAGTCTCTTTCAGTTTAGCAAACAAGACGAGAGACAAAGTACCTATAAGTTCTCGTTCTCTCTCTCTCTCACCCTCACGCTCGCTCTCTCATCAAGGTTGATTCACAGCAACTCTCTGTGGGTTTCTGAGAGCAACTATAGCTGTGAACAGGAGTAGAGAGCCCCGTCTTTCTCCCAAGGAGCTGCTGGTGGGTTTGAACACCGACATGAGGATCACAAAACCAACTCATAACCATTACACCACCAGGACTCCACACATAAACCTCAAATAAGAATAGCATGAGAACCGGGGCCCTAAGTAGAAGGAGGATGTTTCAAGAATGATGATGGCAACAAATGTGCAAATGTGGTCTGCATACAATTGACCAGTATGTATTGACCATGATAAAATGATTTGATAAAAAAAACACACTATTCAAAAAAAAACAACACTATTCATCTATAAGGTAGCCAGGGAAGGATTGCAAATGATGTGCATTTAGGCAAAATAAATAAATGAATGAACAAAATTCTTATTAAATAATGCAAAAAAAAAAAAAAAAGAAAGCATGGGGCCAAGCAACATAAACCATGGGGGAAGAGAGAGAGCGTTTGGTGTAAGATATGCAAATAAAAACTTATAATTTGGGCTGAGCCCCGGTGGCGTAGTGGTTGTGCACGGGACTGCAGCCCATTGGGATGGAGGTTTGATTCCAGCTCCACGGAGCAAAGGCTGGGCCTCCTACTCCCACCACCTGAGGGCAGTGATGTCCCCCCCCCAAAAAAAAACTTATAATTTATCAAGGGTTCACGGGGAGGGGGAGGGAAAAAAGAGGAGATGATACCAAGGGCTCAATGGAAAGTAAATGTCTAGAAAAGAATATTGGCAACATATGTACACATATGCTTGATACAGGCATCAAAGAACTAAAAATTATGTCATTATAAATAAGGGGGACTACAGATTGGGGACCCAAAGTCCATCTGTAGGTAAAGGGACATCCGCTCACAGAAGGGTGGAAGGGAGGAGATGAAGGGTGGAAGGGAGGAGATAAGCCACTCAGGATACAGAATAGTAATGATGAAACATGTAACTTTCCTCCAGTTCTTAAATACTTCTACCCGCCGCCCCCCCCCCCAACTCTCCACTATAATCCCAATTCTACTTTACAAATCTGGCTAGACTAGATGATGTACACTGGTACAGATAGGAACTGGAAACATGGGGAATCCAGGACAGATGATCCCCTCAGGACCAGTGGTGAGAGTGGCGATACTAGGACGGTGGAGGGAAGGTGGAGTAGAAAGGGGGACCAATTGTAAGGCTGTACATATAATCTCCTCCCCGGGGTACAGACAACGGGGAAGAGAGTGAAGGGAGACATAGACTGTAAGATATGACAAAATAATAATTTATAAATTACCAAGGGTTCCTGAGGGAGGGGGGAGCAGGGAATGAGGGGGAAAAACCAGTAGCTGATACCAAGGGCTTAACTAGAAAGCAAGTGCTTTGAGAATGATGGCAACATTGTACTTATGTGCTTGACATACAATGGATGGATGGATTGTGGTAAGAGCTGTATGAGCCCCTCAATAAGATGATTAAAAATATATACCCATTACAATTGATATATGGATTGTTATGAGTTGCAAGAGCTCCCAATAAAAAATGATCTTTTAATAATAATTTTTAAAAGAATGCCATCTTTATCAGGTTATCGTTAGCAGCAACATTATGTGCTGTTAATGTCAGAAATGCCACTCTGAGTTGGGCAGAGGACCCGGGAAAATGTGTCCTTCTAGATCTTTCCAAATTTGGGCTGAGCCCCAGTGGCATAGTGGTTGAGTGCGGGACTGCGGCCCTTAGGGTTGGCGGTTCAAATCCAGCAGCAGCTCCCCAGGAGCAAGGCTGGGCTTCCTACTCCCACCAGGGCAGTGATCCCCTCCCCCCCAGATAGATCTTTCCAAATTCTAGACGACAAGATGGCTACTGAAAAGGTGAGGTAATTGATTTGAGGAGTGTGGTGTGTTGGAAGAAAGGCATGGCAGAGAGGACTTGAGAGGGCCGGTTCTCCGATTGCTCTTCAGAAACACCTACCTTCAATCATTCCCAAAGTCTTCCTTGAGTGCTGTCTGCATGTGTGTTGCCAAGCATTGTGGGGGATGCCTTCTATGAAAAGGTGCTTGCCCTGAGATTGGTGGCGGTGGAGTGGGGTGCTCAGACTAGCGCAGAGCCCAGAAAAGCATGAAGTGCTAAGGTGAGGAGTACTTACCTACCAAGTATTCAGGGACGCGAGCATTTGGAGAATGGTTGTCATGGGTTGCACTTTGCAGGATTTGACCTGGTGGGGAAGCAAACAGCAGGAGGTGCCTGCCCAGGAGTGAAAATGGCATCTGAGTTCCCTAGGGCTGCTATGACAGAAACACCACATGTGGGTAGCTTTAACAGACACTTATTCTCTCATAGTTGAGGAGCTGAGATGGCTGAACTCAGGGTCCTGGCTCTAGGGAAAAGTTTTCTCCCTCGATTAGCTCTGGAGGAAAGTCCGAATCTCTTGCGAGCTTCACTTCGCTTGGCTTCTCTCTCACTCATCCCTCATTTCTTCTTGCTAGCTGGCAGTTCATCTCTTTTCTCTCTCAAAAGAGATTTCCTTACCAAGATATACCCTATACCAAGCCCGCTTCATTGATATAACCAAGACCACCCAGTCCCAAGTAGGATAAGAATTGCAGGCAGAGGTTAGAATTTTTAACATAGAGGCTTGAAGGACCCAAAATTCAATCCATAACTGTCTGTGTGGGCTTGGCAGGGCACCTCCCTCATGGCCATTCCCGACCACTACCGTACTGCAAGACAAACACAGCCATCTATTGAGTGCTGGTCACTGAACTGGTTGGTAGCCTTCACACACCCCAATCCCCCAATATACTTTACCCTCTTTTGGGTGGGGGTGGGTGGGTAGTGGCTTTACTGAAAGATCTTGTGGAATTTCATGCCATTCCTGTTACTGAAAAGATCCTGTTTCTTTATGATCAGGTTGTGTGGCCTTTAGGCCTCTGCTCCAGCAGGTGTTCTTCGGATCTGAACTCGTAAAAATGTCTTCTGATCTAAAGCACACTGCGATTGTGCAACGGCTGGGTACCAGGAACTCATTGAGTCCTTATAAAAAGTTCAGGAAGAATTGTTTTTCTCTCACTGTCTAAATGAGGAGACAGAGGCCCTGAGAGAAGTTAGGAGCCCAAGAAGCTCTCCCTGGAAAGTGCAGAGCTGGTGTGTGTCACCATGATTTGGGACGAGAAAGACAAAGAGAGACCAAAACTTGACAATGAGTGTTTAACTGGCAAGCAGGGAAACCAGATTTCCCCCCTTGGAAAAAAGTGAGAGAAGGAGGCAGTTGGGCTAGATCATTTTTTCATTCATTCATTCACTTAAAAAAAGCATTTCGTTGAGCCCTGGTGGCCTAAGTGGTTGAGTGCAGGACTGCGGCCCATGGGCTTGGCGGTTCAAATCCAGCAGCGGCTCTCAGGAGCAGGGCTGGGTAGTTCCCATGACCACCAGAGGACAGTGATGCCCAAAAACAAACCAAAAAAAGCATTTCTATAGGACCACTATGACTCGGTTTGTGAGTTTGTTTTGTTTTACTCTGTGTTAAGGTGGTGATGGAGGGGCAAAGAAGTAAGAGACTCTTCATTCAAGAAATGGGAAATGCAGTTAGAGTAGTCGCGTGCTAAACAAATGGATCAGCTGAGTACTGGGGGTACCCCAGAGGACCTGTTAACTTCCATGGGGGGCCAGGGGGCAGGGGAGGTTTGAGTAAGTAATGGTTGAGTTGGGATTTCAATAAGTCAATAAAGGCATATAAAAAACCAAGTGAGCAGAGTCAAGAAAGTGCATGTATGTCTGAGAAATGGCGAGGAGACTGGTTTAGTCAGGACTCAGGGCTATGCAAGGGGGCGGGGATGGGGTCCATGGAAGGAACCAGATCAGAGCACACCCTCAAAGCCAGGTGACAGCTCATGGACTTGATTGTGTCAGCAGTGGACAGTCAAGGGCAGTTTTGCAAAAGAGCAGGTCATTTCTCCACATTTTTGCCACCCCTTTCATCATCTGTTTGATTAAGAATCTTGTGAAGAGGGAAGCTTCAGCCAGCTGGATAGGGCTGGACTTAGTGAGGCATCTGGGGTGAGTCTAGCCCCTTCCTCATTTCTCCACTCCTCTTTGGCCATAAAAGCCAGAAAGCTTGTTGGTTGTTGACAGAGTTCTGTCTAACCAGACAGGCTGGCTCACCATTTAGATTCATGGCCCTAAAAAGGCAGAACCCAGGCCTTCTGTGGGCTCTGGCCAGCCATTTGTTCTATGTGAGCCAGCACTTGTTTCCCAGGTGCTCCTGGGCCACTGGAGTAGGCAATAGTATCTGTAGGCAAAACTTGCAAAGAGTCCTCCCTGTTCCTCCCCAGAACATAAGTGAAACATTGGCGTACTCCCTGTGGAGTCACAGCCAGCTCTGTGGACCAGTCCCACACTTCATTCCATGTGGGAGTCTCTTGCTGCCCTGCCCTCCTCACCTCTAGTCCCTTTCCATCAGAGTTACTTACAATGAGCCCTCTGGCAACCTTGAGATAGCGCATCCCAAACCTGACGTCACCGTCAACAGACTGGGCTGTAACAATTGAGAAGAAAACCCAAAGCCTCACATTTGCTTCTCTCAGGAACTCTGAAAGCATAAAGGATATATATATATATATATTTCTTCCTTTCTCAGGCTGGAAGACAAGGCCTCTGATTGTAGAACAAAGCAGAGAATTGAAGCAATTATCCTATGAATTTCGTTAGATGTTGTGTGGGGCCTAAATTAACCTGGGACCCCCCCCAAAGCCTTGCTTTGCTTGATAAGTTGCAGGAGGGTGGGGATCAAGCTGGAGGCATCCCTAGGCCTCTGTATTACACAAACCCAGTAGCTTCTAGTGGACAAAACGCTTTTTCACCTATTACCTATTATGCTACTTACAGAAGCCTGGTAGGTATCTTGATTTCCATCTTCTGGAGGATTGGGAGCAGGAAGGAGACCTCAAAACATCGTCCCCGGCATCAGTCTGTCACTCCTCAGTCAAATATTAGGGTTTGTTTGCAGTCACATGGCGAGTTACTGACAAGACAATTAAGACCTGGCTCTAGGAACTTTACAGCCATTCTCTTTCCATTACACCAAGCTGCCTCTCCAAGAGTCTAAGCCCAGGTCAGTAAAGTTTATTGGTGGGAGATATAATTTGAACAACCTCCTGCCAAATAAAGAAAACATTCTCCAAAAAACAAAAATCAAACACTGTGTCTGAATAGGGCGATTTTTGGTATTAAATGGAAGCATGTGCTTTATTGCGGAGCCCTGGTGCTGCTAAACTCAATGTCAGCTGTTCGAAACATGGTAGCTGCTGTGTGGGAAGAAGGCAAGGCTTTCTGTTTCTATCAAGAGTTGCAGTCTCAAAAAAAGTGTTACGGTCTCAGAAACCCACTGAGGCAGTTCTACCCTGTCTTACCGGGTCGCTATGAGCCAGAATCGAATGGATGGCTATAACGATTTGGTTTGGTATTACTCTGAGAACTCTGGGTGGAGAGTCAGGACTGCTGGGGGTTCAACCCTGCCTCAGGACCTCATGAGCCAAGCAATCTTAAACAAGTCACGCCTAGACTCATTGACTCAGTTTCCTCAATTGCAAAGTTGAGTGTTGTGAGAAAGAAAAAGAAAAGACTATTAAAGGAGGGGCCTCACAAACATGCCAATGCTGTATAAAAGTAAGGCCTTATTATTATGGTTATGCTGTGCTCCTCAGCTCCAATACAATCATCATTAATACCGAGATTCTTCAAAAGCCTCCCCACAAGCCTTCATACACTTGCGCTTGGTTTCCCAGCATCTTCTGTAGGCAGGAAGCCTGGCCCCCAACAGGAAAGGGCTCCTGAAGCTGGAGTTCCAGCCAGGAAGCAACCATTTTGCCCCAACCTTCATCTTGCCAAATGAATGAAGCAGCCAAATGGTGAGCTGAAGACCAGTGTGAAGGGAGGGGCCCAGAATCCATTTCAGCCTCAAATCCTTCAGAAAAGTATTCCTAAAGCCCCAAGGGCCTATGAGAAGTCTAGAGTTTGAAATTACTAGATGAGTTCAAATCAGCAGTCAGCTTTAATCAAAGCAAAATTAGTGGACACCCCCCCCAGGTGATCCCTTGCCCCAATAATGCACTTTGAATTCATGTACTGATCCATCTAAAGAACTTTCCCCCCAAATTTTCCCTTGGTACAACTTAGGCCAAATGCTTTTGGGGGGTTGGGGAGTGCATGGGAGGGTGAAGTAGCCAAGCCAAACAAGCCAGGGAAGAGTTTCCCAAAGTGAAACAAAATGGCCATTCTGCTGACAACAGTTTGTGAGGACAAGCAGGCAAGGTCCCAGAACACCAGGCCTCAAGCAATAGCAAAGCTACTGTAACCTGAGCGAAGTCACCCTCTCCACCAACCCCCTAGCCCTTAACCCAGGTAAGGACCCCTGCCACTTCTAGAGTCCCAGAACTTAACAGATGGATCTTCCCAGGCCTAGGAAAAGGGAGGGGAGGGGTCCAAGAGGAGGAGTTGGAGACATTCCTCAGGCAGGGCTGCCTTCTAGCTCCCAATATTCTCTGGTTTCCTTCTTAGAGGTGAATATATATAAAATAATATCAATATAGCCGCAGATGAAGATTCCTCCTCCCTCCCAAAAAATCCTGCTATTCATTTCGCATTGTTTACAAAACGCGGAACCCTCCAGGACCTGTTGGGCACCTCCCCAAATGCCCTACTGGCTGAGGTGATGTCTAGGAAGTCCCACCCCAGGCTTGGGGTTAGGGTGGCTAAGAAAGTACCCGAAGGCAGCTTGAGCTTCTTTGCAAGCTTCTCTCTTTCTCAGAGTTAATGTAAATTCACCACAGTTCCAATGTGGATGGTAAGCTTCTCAAGCCCTCCAGTCCAGAAGGATGGGCTCGGTGACCTGGTGGGGAGCCCTTTGGGTAAAGGGTAAAGGTCAGGGTATCCCCTGAGCCCCTTAAAGTCTGCAGAAATAGAGTCCTCTTGGAGTGGTTTTGGCACTAGTCCCGCAGCCTGTAGCAGACCTTTCGCCCCCCTCCCCCATCTGCGGCCCGTTCCCGCCCCCCCCTTGTGCCTCCACCCTACTCGGGTGGGGGTGGAGGTGGCTGCGTTTGGAGGGCGACCCTGGGGGCTTGCAGCCCAGGAGGTTGGCTCCGAGAGTGGGCAGCTCCGGACAGACGAGGTGAGGCGGCTGGCGAGCCCAGGCATTTTCTCTTCCCCAGCACCTGTCTGTCCCACTTCGGCGCCGGGCTGGGGCTGAGACCGCGGGCCGCCTGGGTGTCCGAGTGTCAGAGCCACGCACCGAGGCCGCCCAGGATGGGGAAGTGGAGGGTCAGGGGAGGGGCGAGGCCCCTGGGGGGCGCCCCCTTGGCAAGCACTACCCCATGCTCCCCCAATCCACAGACACGGAGGCTAAAACGGGGAGAGCGAGTCACACATAAAGCACCAGCGAAAACGATCGCTCTTCGACCCTGAGCGGCGCTGCTCGCGGCCCCCCCCCCCCCCCCCGCCAACCTTCCTGAAGCCTGGGTTGGCCGAGAAAGGTGGCCCCGCTCTTCCCCCATGGCCAGTGCGGGGTCTGCGGCTGCCGGGTGAGGTTCCGGCTTCCCTGGGCTGGCAGGGGGAGCCCCGAGAACTGCAGGCCCGCCCCCCCTTCCTCCTCCTTCTTCCCCTCCTCCCCCACGTGTCCTCGCCCGAGCCCAGCGGCCTGATCTCAGCACCCCCCTCCTCGCCACCTCCCTCCTCTCGCGTCGCTCGCTCCCCAGCGGCGTGGAGAAGAGCAAAGTTGCGACAGCGGCCTGGGGGCTCTGCCCAGGTGAAGGGGCGCCTTGGGGGTCGGGGGGGGGGGCACGGTGCGGCTCTGCGGCGCGGGCGAGGGCGGGGGGAGAGAAACAAACTTGTTCTCCGCGGCCCCCACCGCGCACGGGTTCGGATCCTGAGTGGACCGAGCCCTCGTGGCGAGACGCGCCAACGGCACCCGGACCGAGGCCGGGACCCGGACCGAGATCGCGCGCCAGCGCTGGCTCGGCGGGCGCCGGCAGCGGGCCAGGCCGGCACCCAGGCAAGGGCGGGGTGGGGGGGGTGGCCGCACGCTGGACCGAACCAGGGACACGAGTGGCCTGGGCTCGGGTCGAAGCGGGCCGGGGCCGAGTTGGGCGGCGAAGTAGGACGTGGGTTCGGGGGTGGGGCGCGCGGGAGGGAAGCAGGCCCGGCGGGCTGGCCTGGGCGTGGGGGCGGGGGGCGAGTTCGGGGCACTTGCTGGGCTCGGGACCGAGCAGTAGGGCGGGGCGGCGCGAGGGCTGGGCCGGACCGGCGGGCGGCGCGGGGAGGGGAGCCGGGGGTGGAGTAGGGGCGTGGAGTTGCAAGCGGGGTCTGGCCTCGGCCGGGGACGAAGGTAGCTCGGCGGGGCCGCGAGCTGAGGGAGGGAGGCCGGCGGCGGCGCGGCAGCCACGGAGGCCAGCTTCCGCGGAGTTTGTGCCCGGGCTCCGGCCACCTCCCGCGCACAAATGGGGCGAGGGGATTGCCTGGTAAGCAACTCCAAGTGTTAGACGGGCTTCGGCGGTGATTCCGGGAAAAGCGAGCGAAGACACCGTCTGCAAATATGCTGCCTTCCATTCCCCCCCCCACCCCGCACCTCTTAGCATCTGGATCCTGCTCCCCGGGGTGGGGTCGGTGACCATCCCCAGCCTCGGCCCTTCCAACCCCCAGCACTCCCACTCCCTCCCTTCTTTTCGAGGCCATCTGACTCTCCTTTGGGTGATGGGAGGCAGACTTTTCCTCCCGCGGAGGCAGCCTAGTTCGTATCTGATTCTGACCATGTAGCGTCGCCTCGACTCGCGTGGACATTGGGGTTTAACTAACCCACTCCCCCTGCCACCCTCCGCCCAAGCAATTTGATGGCTTTTAGGGAAAAGGACAAATCCCTGGATTTTCACTCCTGAGTTGGGGTTTGAGCTTTGGGATTGACCTCCTACTCACTTCCACTACCAAGCCCTTTCCTGGGAGCCATTTCCACGGGGATCCGAGCCCGGCGGGGCGAGGGGTGGAAGTGTTACAGCACCTCATCTTTCCACAGGGTCGCAGCGTGGAGGACAGCTGGTCTCGGAGAGAAAGTCGCCACCAGTTCAACTCGGGTCGCCCCCAGTATTACTTTGGTGAGATGTTCAGTACTGAGAAGGGGATCCTGCGGGTACAGGGCCCAGCACAAGGGAGGAGGTGGGTCTGCACCCCGCAGGACTCCGCTTCTTGGTGGGGAGTGAAGGGAGCCCTCGCTTCAGGGGAGGGGTTCCGGGGAGGGAGATGGAGGGTGGCGATGCCTGAGGGGGGGAGGGGAGAAGGGGAGTCACACCCTGTCCAAGGGGAGCCTCCCTCTGGCCCCTGGGAGGAGGGGACGGAATGCGAGTGCTCGGTGCAGCCTGGCGGGCGGGGAAGGTCTCCGGTTTTGCACACTGGGTCTGGCTTCAGTGGCCTGAGAAAGTCAGGTCGGGGCATAAGGTGTGGAGGGTTGCAAGAAAGAGAGAGAAACCTCTGGCCCAGGCACACTCGTCTTCCTCCCTCAACCTCCCGCTTCGAGGGACGTTAGTGGGGAGGGGGGGGGACGGACAGCCGACGTGGGGGCGCTTGTAGCCCCTCAAAATGAGCACCTCCGCCTCTCCCAGGAGTCTAGCTCTTTGCCCGGCTTGCTGCAACCACCTCTGCCTCCCTCACCGGAATCCGCTCGGTCCTCGCCGTGATCCCCTCCTCCTTCCCTCCCCTCCCAGTGTCACCGGGGCTGCTTGGCTCTGCCCCCTTCGCCGCCGCTTGCTCCCTGCTTTCGTCCCTCCCTCTCTCGCTCCTTCCCTCCCTTCGCCTCCTCCTCCCCACTCCCCCCTCCCTGCGGTGGCAGCCTTCTGGGAGTTGTAGTCCCGCGAAGCGACAGCTGGCGCCGCCCGCCAGCCTGCCCGGACTCCACTTCCCGTCGCGCCCTGCGACTGGCACCCACTCCACCAGGCTTCGCTCGCACACACAGACACACACACACACCGCTCTCCCCCTCACTCTTTCGCTCGCCGCGGCTGCTGCCAGTGTGTGGCTCTGTCTCTCCTCCGCTTTGCCGAGCCCTCCCTTCTTCCTCTCAGTTCCTAGAGTCCGACCGCCGCCGCCGCTGAGAGAGAGGAGAAGGAGGTCGGTGGCGATAAGGGGCGGAGGGGGGCGGCCGCTCGGGGCGGTATTAGGCGGGTGGCGGTTCTGAGGGGGTTAGAGGGAGCCCGGGTGACGGCCTGAGCCTCCCCGCGGAGCCGACCCGGGAACAGGTGCGTCTTTTTTTTCTGCCCCAAGCCTGCCACCCCTTTTGACTCCCCTGCTTTCTCGTATCCCCTCCCCTCCCCACCCGCTTCTTTCTATCTTAAGCCTTCCCTCGGCTCTGTCCCTTCTCCGTCCAGTGGCCGCTCTGCCTGCCCCTCAGGGGCGCCGTCCTCTTCATGTCCCCGGACGTAGCGCTCCCTGGAGCTCGCGCCGTCCTCGCCCCTCCCTTCGGGACAGCTCCCCTCCACTTCCCACCTTCGTATCCCATTCTTGCCCTACCCTACCCTCGCCTCACCCCCTTCTCCCATAGCCAGGTGAGACTTGTTCGCCGCGTTCCGAGAGTCGTCCTCCCGGCTGGGCGGGGGCCTCCATGGAAACCGGGGGTTCGATTGATTCTGGGGTGGGGGAACCACTGGAATTACCCCACTCCGAAAGGGCGGTGGGGGCTATGGGCTTCTAAACTCTCTGGCCCCGGACCCTCGATCCAAGGACCCGACGACCCTAAGGGAGGCTGGCTAGCAGAGCAGAGCGAAAAAGGGTTTGATATTTT
>PVJH01026917.1:0-29402 GCA_004026705.1 Nesogale talazaci
CTGCCTGGGATCTTAAAGGCTTGAATATAAACAAGTGACCATCTAGCTGGGAAATAAGAAAACCCACATGGAAGAACCATATCAGCCTGGGTGATCATGAGGTGTTGATGGGATCAGGTATCAGGCATCAAAGTCCCAGAGCAGAAAATCATGTCAATGTTAGTGTGTGCGCGTAGAGTGAAGGTCCAAAGCTAATCTGTAGGTAATTGGACATCCCTTTACAGAAGGGTTGCGGAGAGAAGACAGGCCAGTCATGGTGCTATATAGCATTGATGAAACATACACCTTTCCTCTTATTCTTTAATGCTTCCTCACCCCAACTATCATGATACTAATTCTACCGTACAAATCTGGCTAGGCCAGAGCATGTACATGGGTACAGATAAGAACTGGAAACATAGGGAATATGGGACAGATAAATTCTCTGGAATCGACATTGTTTTTGGTTCTTAAAGCCCTCAATTTAGCAAATCTAATATTTGCACTCTATTGTACTATCAGGTAATATGAAGTATAAGAATTTAGTTAGACTTAGAGCTTTAGTGACTAAAAGGCGGACTAAAGGATTTTTCTCTGTTGGTGAATTTAATGAGTTGACAGTTTTAAAAATAAGAAAAAACTCCAAGGAAATAAAAGGAGTGTCAGTCCCAGTAGATTAGAGAAACAAATTCATAAACACAATATGTATATAAGGGAGAGGTTTATATACAAGAGGACTGGAACATTGAGAAAGCATCCCAACCCAGTCCAAGTCCTGAAGTTCAATATTAGCCTACGTGTCCTATACCAATCCATTAGTGCTCTTCAGAAGCACATGCAGTGATGCCAGGACAATCACAGGCCAGTGGGTGCAAAGTCTTGTGTATCCAGTGGCGTTAGAAGCATATCAGCGCTGGCAGGGGTCTCCCCATGGCTCTTTGTTTCCAGCGCTCAGCGTCCATCAGCAGTATCCAGTGGCATTAGAAGCATCTGAGCACTGGCAGGGCTCTCAGTGGCTTTTCCTGCTTCAGAGGTCTGGTTCCATTAGGGTAAGCCCATGTGGCTTCTCCTCCAGCTCCTCCAGTTCCTAGGACTCAGGGTCTATCAGCATGCTGCCATCTTGTCTTATCAGTAGAGCATCTCCAAGGAACTGAGTCTATAGTCTCTCAACTCCTTGGGGCTAATATGGTGAGATTTCCCAGAATTCTCAGGAGAAAGCCATGCCCACACAGAGGTCTCATTGGCTATTTTAAGATTGACAGACTAGACTCCACCCCTATATTCCCAATCATGAAATTGACACCAGAGCACATGACCGTCACAAAAGGGTTTTAGTTTTTGTTTTTTAAAATAAGTAAAACTTATAAAGATAGGGGAACAATATTATAATGAGAGAAAAAATTAAATTCTTGTTATTTTCTATTCTAGTTTATTTAGCATTTACTTAATTTAGGAGTCTCAAAAATTATTTCATTTAAGTCTATCCCATTTCTCAGATTTTTTTCCATCATAGGTTGTCAGAAATATATACATTGCTATTAATTTATTGGATAAAGTCAGGTGCGTTTTATCCTTTAATTCATTTTTGGTAACTTTAGGTGGAGAAGTTTTTATTCTCACACTAATGAAAGCATCAGTTCATATTTCATAAATACATTTATCCTTTGTTCTGGATTGTGTCATAAAGGAAAAGTAATTTTTTCACAAATATAAAATAAAAGTAAATTGTGATTTTGTTGAACTTCAAATAGTTTTTCTTAAAATATATCTTATAATTTTTTTTACCTGCATAGTATTTTCTGAAATATATTAAATGCTCTTTATTTTATGGTACCGCCAGGTTTACTTTATTTTATTTATTTTAGTTACTTTATTTTTTAGTTACTTTATTTTATTTATTTTTTAATCATTTTATTGTAGGTTCATACAACTGTATCACAATCCATACATCCATCCATTATATATCAAGCACATTTGTACATTTGTTGTCCTCATCATTCTCTAACATTTGCTATCTATTAAGCTTGGCATCAGCTCCTCATTTTCCTTCTCCCTTCTCCAGCTCCCTCCCGGTATCACCAGGTTTAATTGGAGTGAATGTTACAGGAATTAGGATTCTACAATTTAGTTAATGGGCACATTTTGGGGACCCAGTTTTCTTTTGACTTTAAGTAGTTATTGGGTTAGAGTTTTAAGATTCACAATGTGGTTTGTTCACACTCAATTATCTCCTTTCCCCCATTCTTGAAGGCTTTCAAGGTTTCTATATTTGTAGTATCCTCTTCATATTCTTTCAATTTTATATGCCTGTCTTATTATTCTTTGTCTTACTCTGCATTTCTTTAATCTGTGTAGGTTTGCCAAAGAGCTGCCTGCTGAATTGTATAAGCGAAAGTTTGCTTTTTATACCTTTATTTGGAACAAACGAATCATGGTGGAACAGTAGTTAAAGTGTTTAGCTGCTACAGGGAGAAAGGTGTGACCATGTTGTGTGAAGGTTTGTGGGGCACCCTCTGTCAGGAGACTTGAATTTGGCCCTAACTTGAAAGATGAAGGACAACACTGTATAACCCATAGCAGTTATTGGAAGTTAAATCATCATTGCTGGCCTACTAGGAAGTTAACTTAAATAATGGAGAATGGTGTTCTTTAAGTAACTCAGTTTCTTCTAATTGATGATCCCTTGATTTAAGATAATTAATTAGATGATAAAAGGTTATAAAGTGATCTCTAAAAAGTTACAGCATCCCAATGGTAAGAATTCTGAGGATGATGATAGGAAAAGGAAACGCACTGGTCATATTTAAAAGCTAAATATGATTTTTCTAACCAGTACTAAAAATAATTAAAACAAACAAAAAAACCTCACCTTTGTATTGACATGTCTGTAGGATAATGAATTTATAGAGAACCTGAAACTTTCTAAATTCATTTCCTTTCTGAAATAATTGTTTCCATAACATGGTGTTTGATGTTTTGAAATTTCATAAGAACTCAACTGTTTCATTATTTAGAATCACTGTAAAAATAACTAGTATAGACATTGGTTTTGGCTATTTATTATGTGTCTAGTTGGGTTTTTTTTACAGGAGCAGTGAGAATCAGTGGTTAAGTGCTTGCTGTTAACTGAAATGGCAACTTCATCAGCTCCTCCTCTGGTGGGGGTTTGGAGGTGGAGTGTGGTTGGGACTTGTGTCATTCTGTTCCAATAAATATTTGTTATTGTTAGGTCATGTTAAGTTGGTTCTGACTTAAATGACACTGTAACCAATATAATGAAAACTGTCCAGTCCTGAACCACCTTTACAGTGGTTAACATTTGAGCTGTAGTAGATTCTGTGTCAGTTCATCTCCTTGGAGGTCTTTCTCTTTTTCACTTATCCTCTGCTTTACCAAGCTTGCTGTACTTCTGCAGGGACTAGTATCTCCTGATAAACTTGTCCGAAATATGTGAGAGGAAGTCTCACTTCTAAGGAGCGTTCTGACTATATTTCTTCTAAGACAGACTTGTTTACATTTCTAGCAGTCTGTGGCACATTTAATATTCCTTGCCAACACCATAAAGATTTATGATATTAGAAACCCTGTGGGCTAGTTCTGCTCTGTCCTACAGAATAACTATAAAGAAAAATAAAGCAGGCATACAAGAATAGGGATTTTGACAATGTAGGTTGCTATTTTGGAATTAATAGCTTACAGGTCAGGGAAGAGCTCTTTGATGAGGTTGTTTCAGCAAAGAGACCTGAAAGAAGTGAGATAGTAAGCCCTGGAGAAAGTGCTTTGGTTAAAGAATAGCAAATGCAAAGACTGGAAATTTGCTTGACAGTTAAAAGGAATAACATGGAGCCTGGAGAGATTGGTGCAGAATGAGCTAGCAGAAAATGATTTCACTTTTCTGAACTGCAGTGTTCTCATTCTTGAAAAGGGGCCTGAATGACATCAGAAGGCTATGATGATGATTACTTGAGATAGTGCATTCAAAGCAGAAAGTAATGTTAACAGAATATGAGTGTGATCATGTCTCTGTCACGAACCGATCCTTCATTGGCTTTCTCTTGCACGGTGAATAAAATCCAGACTTTTTACTGCCTGTATCTACTGCCTCATCATTGACAGTTCACTCCCTTGTTTACCTTCTGTAGCTGGACTGACCTTTAATTTGTTCTCACCTTGCAATCTTCCCCAATCAGGTCTTTCAACTATTTCAGAGAGAGGCTCTGTGTGCTGTATTAGTCCAGGCATAGATCTGCTGTTTTAACAGAGAGCCAAGTATACAAAGGTTTAAATAAGATAATATTAAAAAAGATCCTGTCTTTTATGCAATAGTAATTAGGTGATCCACAACTACAATGGCATTGCTATTCTAAGACAAGTGAAAATGCTAAGTTATTTCTTTGTGGCTTAGGATATCAGATGTAGCTACTTTTCTTAATTTGGCATACCTTCTAGGCTTTTATTAAGTTTTCACATATTTTCTCATTAGTTTGCTTGTTTTTGAAATGGAATGTTAATGTACTCACCAAAGCCCAAGATAGCAGAAATACCAATTATAATTTTTTTATGTCATTTGCTGAAACTTTGGCATTATCTTGTGTTCTTTAAATATGCACCTTAACTCCTGGTTTGTTTTTTTCTTAGTTTGTAAATGCTTAAATTTTTTTCGTGAAACCCCGATGCAGCAAGCAGTCCTTAGTGCAGCAGGAAAGAGCTTAGAGTCCATAAGAAAGTTCCTCACAAGTTTGAATTTCACAATGGTACTTTTTATTAAACTTATGTTACTGAGTTAATTCTGATTTATGGCAACACTATAGGACAGAGTAGAACTACCTACCCCTGGGGGTTTCCAAGACTGTATATCTTTACAGGAGTAGAAAGCCAAAAAAAGAGTTGACGGTACAATGAAATGCAGTAATGGTATAATAACTTTTCCTAGTCTACCGCTCTACCTGTTTTAGACTGTGGCCTCATTGTGAGTGTGATATAGAATTGTAGTAGAGCTTTAAAATCCTGGATAGGAGAGGGAATGTGGTGAAGTTTACAGTTGTATTTTTGTGGGCCACAATAAGACTTTAGCTGAGGTGGTGTAAAGAAGCAGCTTTTTATGTTGTTAGGCGCCATTGCATCCGTTCTACACCTAGCAACCCCGTGTGCAACAGAACGAACCACCACTTAACTAACCAGTTTAGTAAAACCTGCTAGATATTGGAATGTAGAATTTCAGTATTACAAGGAATCATAAAATTGCCAGTTTTGCTTTATGATTTACTTAAGAGGAAACTGAGGCCCAAAGATAAAAAATGGCTTGTGTGAAGTTTCATAGTTAGTTCTCAGTAGAGATTGGATTTTAATTGAGGCTTACCAACAGCAAGTCCAGCATCCTTTATACACATCTTCTCATGCTGCACCAGGACTGGGAGAGCCAATGCCTCAAGAATGAGACAGTAATGAATAGTTTACGGCAGGATCTCTCAATATTTGCTATGGTTGAGTAAGATGACCTCAATTCGTGTCCTATCAATATCAGAATCAACTCCACAGTAGTTAATCAACTCCACTTAATTTTAAAAATATGTTACAATTGTGTATTAGAAAAAAATAGAACTGGTGACTCAAACTAGAAAATTTATAAACTTTATAGATAAGGCTAAATGTTAAAGAAGAATAAATAATTTAGAAAAGTTCTGTAAAGACTTTTATGGTATATATGGATAAATTTGCTCTAGCAACTTAATAGTCTGTTAATGGAAATGCTCTTTTTATTATTATTGTCATTCCATTGGGTGTTCATACAACTCCCATCTCAATCAACACACCCATTGTATGTATACAAAGCACATTTGTACATTTGTTGCCATCATCATTCCCCAAACACCTTCCTTCTACTTAAGCCCTTGGTATCAGCTCCTCATGCTTCCCCTCCCTTCCTGCTCCCCTTCCCCCAGGAGCCCCCGACAATTTATAAATCACCACTATTCTCTCATATCTTACACTGTCCTATGTCTCCCCCACCCACTTCCCTGCCCTCGGTCCCCCAGGGAGGAGGCCACATGCAGATCCGTGCAATTGGCTCCCTGTCTCTACTCCACCCTCCTAGTATCACCACTGTCACGGTTGGTTCCAAAGGTACCATCCAGAATTATTCTCTTTAATGCATATACCTGCTCTCTCCTCTAGGTTATTTAAAGAATCAGTCATTACAATGAGACATTTAGTACTTTTGAATTAAAATTGAAGTACAGTGAAATGTGAAAAGTTCGAAACTTTGTAAGGCAGAACCGTCAGAGAAAGAAAACTCAAAATATTTTTCACTAAAATACTGTGAACAAGTGGTGACAAAATTGTTGAAGATAGAAAACTTTAAATACTCCCCTAAATTAAGGCAGTCTAGTTGAGTTCTAATTCTCATAAGTTCCACTGTAATATAAACAAGAACAGTTAGCAGTAAATGGCAACATAAGATTTGTTTTCCTAATATGTGACATATATACTAACCTTATTTTACATACACTAAATCTTAAGCATACAGCTCATTAAATTTTAAATAGGTTTATATTCGGTAGGCCATGGCTCAAGCAATTCAAGATTCCTAACATTTTTAGTATTCTGGTGGCATAGTGGTTACAAATGAAGCTGCTAGCCTCAGGGTCAGCAATTTAAAACCACCAGCCACTCTGCAGAAGAAATAAGAGGCTTTCGACTCCAGTAAAGAATCCCAGTCTCTGAAACCCACAGGGGTAGTTCTACCCTGCCCTTTTCGGTCACTGTGAGTCTGAAAAAACGTGATGTTTTAAATTTTAGAATAGGCACTCTCATGCCCTCCTCTGGTCAGCAGCCACCCCTGCAAGTGTAATTACCATGTCAAGATCCTAGAACCAGGCTGGTATGTGAGATGTTCAAAATATTATTCATTGAATGAATGAATGAATTAATTAAACTAGCTTTAATATCTTAGGTACTTAAATGAATTCTTTATGTGAATTTGTTAGTAGCCTTGTAGTTTATTTCCCCCTTTATAATCTTAGAAATATTAAATTATTATTACATTTGGTCATTTTTATATTATTTTTTATAGTCTTTCTAAATAGTTTCATGTTAAGTAAATGCTGCTTATGTTAAGTAAAATTTTCAACTTCCTACAATTTGAATTAAGTTATTTAAGTCTTATGTACATTGGAATTAATTTTTGTTGTGTTCCTAAATTACTTTTTTCCCGGTTTAGAAAAGATATTTATTTATTATTTTTAATAAATCATTTTATCAATTTTTCAATATGTATTCAATTCCCACCATGATCAATATATACATCAATTGTGTGCATACAACATTTGTACACCTGTTGCCATCATCACCCCAAAACATCCTCCCTTCACTTAAGCCCCCAATACCAGCTCCCCATATTTCCCCTCCCTCCCCTTTCCCCTCCCCCATGAACCCTTAATAATTCACACATTGTTACTACTTTTTCATCTCATATTCAGTCCGATGTGTCCCTTCACCACTTCCCCACTGTCTGTACTTCAGAGAGATTATATTTATTTTTAATGGTTTTTTGCATATAATTTACATATCATACAATTTAGTAGTTCAGTCAGAAATAACTATGAAGGTATCACCCCAATCAGTTTTAGAACATATTCTCAACTCTTGTACTACTTGCTATTAGTTCCTCTTCTCCCCAAACGCTCCTGTCATACTCCTGAGAACTGTGAATCCAGGTACTGCCTCCACAGATTTACCTATCGTGGATTTCATATACAGAAAAGCATACAAGCCAAACCAAACTAAACAATTTTAAAATGCTAACAACAATAACAAAATAAAGCAGATAAAACTTAATAGCAAAGAAAGCAGAAGTATTAAAAACTAGAACACATTTTAAATGAGTCAAAAGGGAGAAAAAATGTGTTAAATTTGAACCCAACCACACCTGATAGAAGCTGTGGTGGCTTAGTGGTTATGCATATGCATTAATTTTGATCCACAAGGTTAATTGTTCTAAATGATTAGCAGCTCAGTGGGTGAAAGACAGGGCTTTCTATGACCTCACTTGGAGCTCTCTGGGGGCCTGTGTGCGTGTGTTTCCCCCTCACCCCCTTCATATCCCTGCTTGCTGGCTTTTCCGCCAACTTTGGTGCCACAATACTTTGTAAACCACACTGTGATCTCCTAGCATTTGCCCTACTTTCTCCTTGTGCTTACGGTTTTCGTTTTTCCTTCTTTCCAATCTTTTCCTGCCTTGTGTGCTTTATCTCTGGACAAATGCTGCCTTTTTAATCTCATATAGATGATTATCCTAAGGAGGGTTATCTCCCTTGTGTTACTGGCCTATTAGTTGGCTAAAAATTAAGATAAGAGGGTGAGCGTTCAGTTCCAGACCTGAAGGATGGCTAAGGGCCAGAATCAGGGACCAGCATGAAAGGTGCATTGAGAGGTAGGGCAGTTGCTTCCACTTGTCTCTATCAGACCAGAAACCTGTTTTTTCTTGTTATTTTGAGTTTTGTTCTAGTCGTCCACTCTATCTATGCAAGACCTGCTGTGATCTCTTTCAGAGTGTCAGCAATGGTATCGAGGTACTGTACCATTCTTTTGGGCTCAGGGTTATAGAAGCTGGGTATGAATGCATCTTAATTGCATGCTTAATCAATTTCAGACTCCAGAAGTTGGTTAAAATACTCCATTTTTTCATCTTTGGCATTAGTGATTTGAATAAGTAGTATCCATTTGTCTTCCTTGTAGGAGTCTAAATTTTATCATATTACCAACAGTCTGATACTTCAGCATAGAACTTGAAACGTTCTTGGGTTTATAATTTTCTGCAGAGTAGAGGATATGTGTGGCAGAATGGCCAAGATATATCTGCTTCAAATCATTAATGGCTGGGATATTGATTTGTGGGCAACCAGCCTCCCCACAACAGAGTGGGTCCAAGAGGCGGTTGTGTAATTGAGGGGTAAATTAAAGACATGTCAGATAAGATAAAGCATGCAAGGACTTATGTCCTTAGTCATGAATTCTGGCCAACTCCAAGAAGAGAGACCATAATGTTTATATAATCTCTGACCCCTAGGCCAGTACAAGCACATACGTAATAGGAAGGGGTTGTATAAGAGGCATATACATGACAGGAGGGGGACGAGTTAGGGAGGTACAAGCAATAGGAAGCAGAGGCACAAGAGGCATACATGTGACAGGAAGATACCATAGATAACAAGATGGGTGGACTCTAGAGTCAAGATGGCAGCCTAACCTTGGTTTGACCTTAGGTGTCTGAACTTTTCTCCAGGGGAACAATCATTGAACAATCCTTATAAGAAAGGAAGGGGCCCTACTTAAGGTGTGACAGATGATAGGATCATTTTGCTTTTGATGGCAGATAACCTTCAGGCAGATACCCTTTAAGAGTTGACCTTGGCATTATTATGAGGGACATCATAGGGCAAAAGTTTTCCTTAGGAGAATGTTAGTGGAATGCATCTCCAGCCCATAATCCTCCCTAAGAGTGTTGGCCACCCAGACATTTTTTAAAATCATTTTATTGGGGGCTCATGTAACACTTTTTATCACAATCCATCCATCCATCCATTGTGTCAAGCACATTTATACATTTGTTGCCATCATCATTGTCAAAACATTGTCTTTCTACTTGAGCCCTTGGTATTAGTTCCTCATTTTTTCCCTTGCTCCACATCCCACCCCCTGCCTTATGAATCCTTGATAACGTATAAATTAATATTATTTTGTCATGTCTTACACATCTCCCTTCACCCACTTTTCTGTTGTCTGTCCCTCAGGGAGGTCAGTATATGTAGATCTTTGTGTTTGGTTCCCCCTTTCTATCCGGACCTTCCTTCTTCCTTTCCGGTATCACCACTCTCACGACTGGTCCTGAGGGGTTCATCTGTCCTGGTTTCCATGTGTTTCCAGTTCCTATCTGTACCAGTGTGTATCCTCTGGTCTAGTTGGGTTTTTAAGGTAGAATGGGGATCATGATAAAGGGTGGGAGGAAGCATTAAAGAACTTAAGTTACATGATTCATCATTGCCATACTGCGCTTTGGCTGACTGGTCTCTTCTCCATGATCTTTCCATAAGAGGATGTCCAGTTGCCTGCAAATGGTCATTGGGTCCCCACTCCATACCCCTCCTCATTCACAGTGACAGGATTTTTGTTCTTTGATGCTTGATATCTCATGATCACACAGGCTGGTATGCTTCTTCCATGTGGGCTTTGTTTCCTTCTCAGCTAGATGGCTGCTTGTTTTATCTTCAAGCCTTTTAAGACCCCAGATGCTTTATCTTTTGATAACTGAGTACCATTAGCTTTCTTCACCACATTTGCTTTTGCAACCATTTTGTGTTCAGTGATCTCGTTGGGAATGTGAGCATCTTGGAATATCAGTTGAATAGAACAAAGTGTTCTTATATTGAAGGAGTACTTGAGTGGAGGCCCAATGTCCATCTCTTACCTTAATACTAAATTGATACATATATGCACATAGATCTATTTCCCCATTCTCATATATAAATATATTTGCATATGTACATGCTTGTATTTAGATCTCTGTAAGTGTCCGTTGCCTCCTAGTTCTTTCCTCTATTTCCTTTTACTTTCCTCTTGTCCCACTATAATGCTCTGCCTTCATTTGGGTTTTAGTAATTCCTCTTGGTGACACTGCCTTTAATAAAGCCCTACCAGGTCTCCTCTTAACATATGAACGTTGAGAATTTGTCCATATACACTGTCTTCCCAGTTCAGTTTCCCACATTGATCTCTTTGTGATATACTTCATTTTTGACAACTTAGATATTTTTTCCATTCAAGCTTAGGACATTCTGTGGTACAATTATTAAGGAATACTAGCCGTTGTTTCTTAGTCTTATGGGTTATGTTACATCAGCAAATGAAGAGCCTAATAATTTTTATCCATTTCACATCATTAAGATCAACTCTACTTGGAGGACACAGCTCTTACAGCACTATATAACACAGTGTTCGGCTTCTATTCATAAGGTTTCCACAGGCCAACTTTTTTTGAAGTAAATCATTAGTTTCTTCTTTATAGTCTTAGTCTGGAAGTTCTGCTGAAATTTTTCCACAGTGATTGACCCTGGGGGATTTCAAGATAGCATAGATTTCCAAATCACAGAAAGATGCAAGTCACCCAACCTAGTATGATAGAATGCCAGATGAGTGACAGTGGTAAATAATAATAGTAAATGCTTATTTCCACCACCTCCTTTAAAAAAAAAAAAAGACCACAAAATCATTCCGTCGTTTTCCTCTGTTTTATAGATACAGTCCTTTAAAAAAAGGCTAATACCTGTAATATATAAAGAACAAATCCATAACAACATTAGATAACTAGCCTGTGTTCAAATCATTTTAATCTATTTCACATCATTAAGATCAACTCTACTTTGAGGACACAGCTATAAGGTCTATACAATATAATAGTTAGCAGTCTATATTGTATCTTAAATTTTTTAAAATAAATCATTTTATTTGGAACTTTTACAGCTATACCCTCCTCACTATCAATTGTAAATCTCTTGCTCTCTTGTCCTTGGGTTTGTTGGTTCCCCACGCCCTTTTCCCTACACATCCTATCACCGGGAATCATGGTCCCATTGTTTTCTCTTTTGGATTGTTTATCTTTCCCATCTTATATAGAAATTGTGGCAGTCATATGCTTATGTTAATTTCATGATTGAGATGTTGGGATGGAGTCTAGTCTGTTAATCTGGAGATAGCCATTGAGTAGCCAATGAGGCCTCCATATGGGCATGGCTTTCTCCTGAGACTTCTGGGAAATCTTGCGATGTTTCCCTCATGGAGATGAGAAGCTGTCTCCCTAGTTGTTAGGAGTTAGTCTCAGAAACAACGAACTACGGACAAGACAAGATGGCAGCGTTTGAGAAGCTGAAGGAGCCAGAGGAGAAGCCACACAGTCTTATCCTGATAGAACCAGACCTCTGAAGCTGGAGAAGCTATGTGGAGATCCCTGCCAGCACTGAGTTGCTCCTACCACCACTGGATGCTGTTGATGGACTCTGAGTCCTGGAAGCGAGGAGCCGTGGGGCGTCCCCCACCAGCGCCAGGACTCTGCACCCACTGACCTGTGTCTTCGTGAGTCGGAAGGAGATATTATACATTGATATGGATATATGAGCTAATATTGGACTTGACTTTGAACTGGACTGGATGCTTTTTCAATGTTCCATTCCTTTTGTATATAAACCTTTTCCTTATGTCTAGATGCGTGTCTGTGAGTTTGTTCCTCTATTCTACCCAGACTAACACATTATGGTACCTTATAGGAGTGGGGTACTAGAGGAACAAATCATAAAGATGGAAAGATGTTTGTTTGACTTGTGCCTCGTGGTACTGTTACTTCTTGGCCTAGTCAGAAGTCAGATATGTCTTGCAGTTTACTGAATTGTTTTCTGGAAACAATATGGGAAGTTAAAGTTTTGATTATTTTGTTTGGATCAATTTCCTGGATTCTTCAGGGACTTTGCTTTGGTCCCTTTGCTGCTCTGTTGCACTCCCTTCGTGTTTCACCCTGGTGTCCCCCATACCCCCCCTTACCCCACCCACCCCAAATACTCATCATGATTTGGTCAAAACAAGGTTCAGAGCCAGAGGTCAGGGTGACCGAGGGGGCGGGGTGGGAGGCTGTCACAAGGACACATGTGGAGAGTAACTAGAAATGGTGCCCTGTCTCTTCTGGGGTGGGGGCAGGGAAGGTGATGCCGGCCTACTGCAGAAAGCCTCGCTCTCCTTCTTGCTCCCTGACCATCCCTGCCTCCAGTGAAGCACACTCTAAGCCAGGTCAGATGTAGATGCACTGGCAGCGGGAAGGACCCCTATATGCCAGGAGGGGCGGGGCGGGGGCAGCCACTACCAGTCTAGGTCAGTAGGGGGTGGTAGAGAAGGGAGCGGGAAGAGTAGAAAGTCATATATATTAAATGGAGTCAGATCAGACACAATTCCTGCACCATCTCCAGAGTTGTTCTCTGCAGCACTATGGGTCAGTGAGGGGACTTCTGTCTCATGATGGGGCCATCCCTACAGTCCTCTCTGTGCCTTGGCTGCTCTGAGGAGTGGCATTCTTGGGGCTTGGTTCCCTCTCCCTCTCCTCCCTCTCCCCTCTCCCCTCTCCCCTCTCCCCTCTCCCCGTTTGCTCCCATGTGGTCTGGGCCGACCTGCTACTCTTTCCAGACTCACTCTTCCCACACTGTATCCTCATTGTTTTCTGAAGTGCAATCTTATGGGAAGGGTGTCCATTTAGCTGGAATTGGGGCCAAACATTAGCAGACCTCTCTGTTCACTGCTTCATGCCGGTAGGTTAATCCTTTGCTTTCCACTACTTTTAAAATTTTGTTTTTTCTTGAACTTTGTCTATAAAACTTGATGGCTTGGTAGAGTTTTCCAGATTCTAGAGTTTGAAGTTTCAATCCTTTTGGTACCATTTAATGTATTCTTCCTATGATTTAATTCCTATATCTTGATAATTAGAACTACAGGTGTGGTATGCATTAATATAGTTAGGTAGTGCTGCAGTAGCAGTAATACCACAAAGGGGGGTGAATTTACAGAAAATGTTAATCTTAAAGTTAGTGGTACATTTAGAAGAAGATCCTTGTCTCTTGCAGCTTTGGTAGCTCTGTGCTGCTGCTGTCTGTCTGTCTGTCTGTCTCTCTCTCAAAAGCCCTGTGCTTCTTGAATCCTCTGTTCTCATATGTGGCATTTGTTTTTGCAACTTGATATATGTCTATATCTAATGAGGTTTAGGACACAACCTGTACTTGTATGCCTTACTAATATTAAAAAAGGAAACTCATTTAAGCTATGATTTTATCCACAAGTATAGCACTTAGAATTCCAATGCATTATTTTTTGTGTCACACACTTTAGTCCATAATAATTGGCTTTTATTGATTTTATTTTAAAGGGGATCAAGAATACAAATAATTCACTATGATGTACACTTTGCTTTTATTGGAAATCATGGTTATCCTTGCTCTGTTTTCTAAAACATAATGTTCCAATTATTTTACTTGTTTTTAGAATTACTGTAAAGATGAGTGAGGATATATGAAAAAAACCTCCACAAAAGCTTATTTACTGTTTTTCATATTGAAGTAGTAGTAGCTGTACTTTCCTTTATTTCTAGGATTCTAAAAGATCAACCTGTGGAAGGGAAGGAAAAAAGAGGAGCTGATACCAAGGGCTCAAATAGAAAGTAAATGTTTAGAAAATGATGGTGGCAACATTAAGTACAGTATGGTTGATACAGTTGATGTATTGACTGCTGTAAGAGTCCCCAATATAGGTTCAAATCCAGCATCAGCTCTCCAGCAGCAAGGCTAGGCCTCCTACTCCCACCACCAGAGGGCAGTGATGTAAAAAAAAAAGAATCCCCAATAAACGATTAAAAATAAATAAAATAAAAGCAAGGTTTAAAAAATCAATGTTCATGGGCATCTCTATTCATCCATCATGTTTCTCTAATTTTGTCATTAGACCAGTCATCAACCATAAGGAATTTAGCATCTTTAAATAACCTTTCCCCCTCTCCTGCTTTAATCTTTTGTAACCACTCAGCTGTCCTAAACCACCAGTCACTCCCTGGAAGAAAGGCAGAACTTTCTACTCTTATGAAGAATTAGAATTGAAACTCACGGGGCAATCCCACTGTCCTATAAGGTCAATAGATGTCGACATTGACTCGATGGTAGTGAGTTTTAGTTCTTTGTTATTTTATTTTGTGTTATCGAAATATTGCTGTTATAGTATTTGGTCCATATTGCTTTATAGTCTTTATGACTTTTTGAATGGATTTAAAAATATTTATTGAGAATATATGCCTTAGTTATCACTGTTCCTCTAATTTTTATTTCAATCAAGAACTGTAAACCTTTTTCTGTTTGCCTTTAAAATGCGCTATATGTCATTATTTCTGTATCTATCCCTTTCACCCCTTATAGGAAGGTAAATTGAGAATCTACTTTTTTTAGTATGTATATTGTTTCAGCACACTATATGTTTATCTTGATTTCCAGGGTAACTACTTTATGTCCCATACGAAAAGTCCATTGTCATGGAGTAGAATTCAACATTGTAGCCCTTTAATACAGAGTAAAACTGTCCCATCGAATTTCCAAGGCTGTAATCTTGATAGAGGTAGGCTGTCACATTTTTCTCCCAGAATGGTTGACAGGTTGTAACTGGCAATCTTCCCATTGGCAACCGAACATTTAAAAGATTATGCTACCAGGTCTCTTAAATGTTCTATAATTTAATTTTTTAATCATTTTTGGTTTAGGAGAAGAGGGAATACTTTTACAGAAGGAAGAGTAAAGTAACAAGCTTTTATTCATAAACGAAGAATGAAAAAAACTGAAAATTTTGATTTTGATTAATATTGTTAGCAGATAATTCTTGTTGACATAGTAGATACAACTTCTTGCTTTTTCCACTTTCTCTCTCCTTTCAAGATAAACCCCTATTCTTTTAGTATTGTGAATATTGTTGGTTTAGAACCATGCCCATTAACCCTAATCATACTACAACTTTTATAGTTAGATTTTATTTAAGCACCTTTTTTTCCCCTTTGAAAACTTTACTAGTTTTAGAATTACTTAATTCATGGGAAGTTCTGTAGAAGTAGCAAAGGTGGAATCCAGGTTACTTGAAATAATTAACCTATGAGCAGGAAATCCATGACCATCTACTTGCCCCCATTAAGTAAATGTGACTTAGTGTTAATAACTAGTACATCATGAAAAAGAATCACAATGTCACTGCTTTTCTTTTTTAAAAAACAGAACCAGGTACATTTTAATGTGATCTCTAACTACAGTATGGTATTTTTAATACAGTTCTTTGTTTGAGACATTAATCTTGTTATTCACACCCTTTTACAGTCACAACTTTTTTTGCATAATTAAGAATTGAGCTTTGGCTACTGTGAAAACTCAAGTATGTGTTAAGTACAGTTGAGAATATTATCATTCACACTATGCTTTAGTGTTGATTTAGTGGGTGTATGAAAGATTTTAAAAGGAGCACTTGTGGCACAATGGTTAAAGCACTTGCTACCAAGCAAAAGATACCATCCTCTCTGTGGGAGGAAGATATGTCAATCTGCTTTAATAAAGTTCTATGAGGGACGTTCTACTCTGTTGTGTGTGGTCTCTGAGAGTCTGAATCTATCCAAGGCAATGGGTTTGGTTTGGGTTTGATTATAGTCTAAAAGTACAAGGAATTCTTTTAAGAAGAATGTAGCAGTCACCTAATCTGGTGTTGTGTTAGTCTGGGTAGACTAGAGAAACAAATTCATAGACACTCTGATGTGTATAATAAAGAGTTTTATATACAAGAACAACTGTACACTAAGAAAACATCCCAACCCTGTCCAGTCCAAGGTCATAAGTCCGATATTAGCTCATTTGTTCAATGCCAATCTATAAAGTCCTCTTCACACTCACAAAACACATGCAATGACATCAAATGCAGGACAATCACAGACCAGTGGGTAGAAACTCTTTGGATCCAGTGACGTTGTAAGCATCTCAGCGCTGGCCAGAGCCTCTCTGTAGCTTCTTAAGCATCTCACTGGCAGGAGTCTCTACATGTCTTCTCCGGCCCCTTACACTCTTAATCCTCAAATTGACACCATATTAGGTGACTGGCACAGGTGTCAATTTGAGGATTAAGAGTATAGGGGTGGGGTCTCACCTGTCAGTCTAGATATAGCCAATGAGACCTCTGTGTGGGCATGGCCTTCTTTTGAGAATTCTGGAAAATGTGAGAATTCCTTTTGGAGATGGAGACACTATCTTTGAGTTCTCTTCCTTGGAAACTTTCTACTTAAAACACTTGCTGACAAGGCTACTTTCTGTGAGATTCTCTGAGAGAATCCAAATGGAGCTATCCTGGTGCTCTGAGGCAGACAAGCTACATGGATGCAACCTGACCTATGAAGCCGGAGGAGTCACTTAGAAACAGAACTGAGATGTTTATAATGCCACTGCATCCAAAGGCATTCTACCATTTGGCTTGTGATCACCTTGCATTTGGCATCATTGTATGTATTCCGTGAGTCTGAAGACTTTGTAGATTAGTATCCAACATATGGGCTAATGTCAGACTTGTGGGCTTGGACTGGACCGCTTTCCAACAGTTGCTTTGCAACTGTTTGGTTGGAATCCTTTCTTAATGTACAATTACCTTTTCTCTAAAACTGTCTCCTATACATATGCATGTTTGTGAATTTGTTTCTCTAGTTCACCCGGACTAATGCAAAGAATAAGAGAATAATTTTTAGAGTAAAAAGAAACACACCATTCTTTGGAGAACCATTTTGTTCTAGAATAGAGGAATATCAAATTTTTGCCTGCTTGGCTTAAGTGATGGTTTGAGATTATGGCAACTAGACATTTCTAGGTAATGGTAGGGACATAGCTCAACCTGTCAATTACAGCCCAGCCTTATGCCTCCTGCCCTGATGATGCCTTCTTAGACTGAGAAGAGTTGAATCCTCTTTGGCCCTTCATCTTCTGACGGAGTTGGATCTTGCTTCTGGTTCTTGGATCTATTGTGTCGCCATCAGCATACTACTGATGGATTCATTTGGCTCTCTTTGGACCTCTGCATCTACCAGCCCTCTACCATTTCTGCTTTACCATTCTGCTTCCTGTTCAGTACCTTCCACAATTCAGGGAAGCCTAACTTGAACCAGATTGGACCCATTCCTATTCAACACATATAAGCATCACTGGTTTTGTTTCTCTAGAGAATCCAACGTAACATTTGATACTGGATGTGGTTCCAGAGAATCAAAATTGCAAAGATGAGTTTTCTGAATTGGTTCACAGGTCTGATTAGACCTAAACATATTGAGTGAGAACTCCTTTCTGTCAGTATGAATAAGTCTGTCTCTATTAGTCAGGAGTGCATTGTTAATCTGTAATGTGAAGTGGCAAAATGAAGTGCTGGTGAGAAGTGAAGCTTCAAGTGATGTTTGATATTTTTCTATAGTTTTGTCAGGATGAAAACTATAGGGAAACTGGTCGGTTGGTACTTCTTGCAATGGACAAACTGCTAATGGAAATAGGTGAACTGATAGCTTCAGAAGCCTGATTCAAATGCTGTATAAATAGATTACCTCGAAGCTACTGGTTGTTGCATGAAAGAAAGCAAGATATCTTCCAGTAACAGAACTAATATTGCTGAAAACCAAACCCAGAGCCTTATGGGAGTAACTGAATTACAACATTAGCCCAATTGTTGACCTAGAAAGGTGCCCGATATTAATGTGGGCGCACAACTTGGAAAAAGAAATAGGACCCTGAAACCTGGGATGGGGACATTTGGGCTGACAATGCAGAAGATGGACACATTGAGCTCCGATTCCATTGAGCCACTCTCAGAACCATTAAACAAATTAGCTTATAGGATTTGTCAATCTTGTATTTTATTTGTTGTTTTTAAAGTCTCTTTTGATTACTATTTATAGAAATTGTCTTTTTTTAAATGTCTTCACTTTTAAACTGTTTGTGCTATTGGACTTAGAGTGAGTTTCTTGTAGACTGCATATAGGGTATTGTTTTTATTTTTTGTTTTATCAGTCTCTTGAATTTGGGGTAAAGGTTTGCATGCAAATTCAACTGGTTCCCTTTTGACTATTTCTACATAACTTGGTGATGTTAGATATGATGTGTCAACATTCCCTTTAATTAATTTCAGTTTGTTCCTTTTCTAGTACTCTGTTTTCTCAGCTCCCTTATCTTTTCAGCTTTGCTTTTGAGCAATTATTGATCTTTTGGTCTCATACTGGTTGCTTTTAAGTAGGTAATCATTACAAGGAATATGTTTTATTTTATGTGCCACTCTACTACTTTGTTAGAAGGCAACCTTGGAATAGGTTCAGTTCTAGGAGTAAAGAGTGTTTTAGGATGATAACTCTTGGAGTTCTTTGCTATCTACTATTCTAGCATGTTGATTTTTTTTTTTAAGAGAGTTAGAGTGCTCCATATTTTTCTCTCATTCTATCTGGGACCATCTATTGTATCCCTGCTCAGAACAGCCTGTGGTGATAGTTGGGTATCATCTAGTTCTTTGTTCACCGGGTAGGTGAGATTATGCCTCATGTACATGCCCCTACTTTTGGCTACCCTCTTATTGTTTGAGGAATATTTGTATCTTCTGTGAATAAATGAGGATAAGTTAAAAACAACAACCACAACAAAACTGCTGCTACAGTTGTATTTCATAATACACAGTTTGATTCTAAGCAAAGCATGTTTGCGATCATTGCATGGGTACAAATAGGCTTTCCCAGTATTATACTTGTCTTAGTCTCAGAGGAGGTTGCAAGGGGTGAAGGTGGTGGGAGGGCCCAAGCGAGTGGTTAAATCAGAATTGTGACTTCCAAGGCAATATGCTAGGCCAGTTCAATTCAAGACAGGTTAGCTCAAACTGTTATAAAGACGGGTTTTTGAAGTTCCAAAGAGGTAATCTTGATAGATTTTCTTGAAGAACACTGCATGATCATGGGAAAGGCGATTAAGGTTCCTGTGAACTAAATTATGGCATAGAGAAGGGACATTACCTTAGCAGAAGGGGCATTGCCAACCAAAAGCAAACTGTTTCAATTTGCCTATGGAGAAATTTTAAGAAAGTTGAAAATTGCATCCTCAAGAAAAAGGCGAGGAAACTAGCACCAAGGAATTTACTTCCTATTACGACAATGCACGTTTCTTCTTTCCAGGTAGCAAGTACTTTTTTACAAGAATTTTGTTGGGAATCCTTACTCCATTCATCTACAACCTTTATCATAATCTCTCATATTTCCTTTTGTTCTCAAAAGGCAAAGAACACTTAGATATTTTGTGCTGTCTGTGACTACTACAAGAAAGACCTGTTAATAAAAATATGATTCAGATTTACACGCTAACCACATACAAAGCCAATGATGAAGATACTGAAGAATTCTACCAACTTTTTCCATCTAAAATTGATCAAACATATCATGATACATTGATTGTAATGTGCAAGTGGTAAAAAAAAAGGGAGCAGTAGTTTGAAAATTGACCTCCGTGATAGAAATCAAGCTGAAAATCACATGATATAATTGTGTAAGACCAGTGACTCCTTGCAAACACCTATTTCAACAACATAAAGACAATAATACATGTAGACCTTGCCAGATAGGATACACAGGCATCAAATTGGCTATATCTGTGGGAAGAGGTGATAGAGAAGTTCAGAATCATCAGCCAAGACAAGACTGTGAAATAGACCATCAGTTGTTCATATGCAAGATAAAGTTGAAGCGGATGTAAATGTAGAGATCATCTGAAAAGCAGATGTGGTACACAGAACACTAATACCAGAAGACCTGATGAGCTGTTAGAAGACATCTAGAACATCATCCATGAAGTAAAAAGATCACTAGAAAAAAAGAAAAGACCGAAGTGGGTATCAAAAGAGATTCTGAGACCTAATCTTGAACATGGAGTACCTAGAGTCAATAAAAGGAATGATGAAGTGAAAGAGCTGAGCAGGATTTAAAAGGCAGCTAGAGAAGATGAAATAAAATATTATAACAATATGTTGAGAGACCTGGAGTTAGAAAATTAAAAAGGAAGAACACATTTAGACTATCCCAAGATTAAAGAACTAGGAAAAAAAAAAGTCAAACGATGCAGGAAGCATCTAAAGAAGATGGAGGGAATACAGTCACGGTACTAAAAATAATTGGTCAATGTTCAAACAGATCAAGAGGTTGCATATGGTTGAGAATTTTTGATGGTCTTGAAGGTAGAAGTAAATCTAAGTTGCACCGAAACCATTAGCGAAAAACAAGCCTCCCAGGATTGAAGAATATTAATTGGAATGTACTACTAATAATATCAATGATTAGAATAGGAATAATAATGCAGTGTTGGAAATGGACAGTCATCTATGTTAAGAAATTTGGAAGATTGCAATCTAGCCAACTGACTAGAAGAGAGCCATGTATGCTCCCATTTCAAAGAAAAGTGACTCAACAAAGTGGAGAAATTAGCAAATAATATCATTAATATTACTCAAGTAAAATGTTGCTGTAGATGATATGAAAAAGGTTGCAACAATACATTGACAGGGAATTGCCAGAAATCCAAGTGGGATTCGGAAGAGGACATAGAGTGTATGATATTTTTGCTGACATCAGATGGTTCTACGCTGGAGGCAGAGTATAGCAGAAAGATGTGTATTTGTGTTTTATTCATTGTATTAGTCTGGGTAGACTAGAGAAACAAATCTATCAAAACTCTTAGGGGTATAAGAAAGAGATTTATTATAGACAAGAGCAATTGAACATTGAGAAAATGTCCCAGCCCAGTCCAGATCAAGTCTATAAGTCCAATATTAGCCCATATGTCCGACAGCAATCTATATAGTCTTCAGATTCACAAACATATGCAATGACACTGAATGTAGAAGATCACAAGCCAGTGGATAGAAAGTCTTTGGATCTGGTGGCATTGCAAACATTTCAGCTCTATTAGGGGTCTCTGCAGGCTTTCTCAGAACCCATAGCTGGATCAGGGTGGGTTCACAGGGCTTCTTCGCAAGGGATGTCTCACAGGAAGTGGGGCTTGTCAGTCAAGTGTCACCAAGGGAGTTAGAGAATGTTTCCTGTCCAAGAAGTAAGTACTAGATTTCTCAGAATTCTCAGAGGAGAAGCCCATGCTCACACAGAGGTTTCATTGGCTTTCTCCAGATTGACAGGCTAGACTCCACTACTAGACTCTTAATCCTCAAATTGACACCAGATTAGGTGACTGCTGCATTCACTATATAAATGCATTAGACTGTGTGAATCATAAACTATAGTCATCATAAACCACTGTGAATAATGAGAATTCCAGAACACTTAATTGTGCTCACTAAAAACCTAGGCATAGACCAAGAGGGAGTCACTTGAACATAGCAAGATGAAACTGTAGTCTAAAATCAGGAAAGGTATGTGTTAGAATTGTATATTTTCACTATATTTATTTAATCTGTATACCGAACAAATAATCTGAGAAGCTGGAATTTGTGAAGTAGAGGACATGGAACACTTATGAACAAGATAAAGAATGCAGCCTTCAGAATGGATTACAGCTCAATGTAAAGAAAACAAAAATCCTTTAAACTGAACCAATAGAGGACATTATGATAAGTTGATAAAAGATTGAAATTGTTTAAGTTTCCATTTTACTTGAGTCGATATTCAAAGTTCATGGAAGTAGCAGTCAAAAATTAATGACATATCATGTGACAAACATGTTGCACAAGTGTTAATGAATAAAGATGGCACTTTGAAGGCTAAAGTAGATCTAGCTCAAGCCATGTTATTTTCAGTCACTGCTTGTAAAAGCTAGGCAGTGACTATGGAAGACTGGAGAAGAATAATGCATTTGAATTATGATGTTGGTAAAGAATATTGAAAGTACCATCAACTGCCAGACCAAATAGAACAAAAGAACAAATAGACGTGTCTTGGAGAAAGTACAACCAGTTGTTCTTACAATTAAGGATGAGTTAATCACATATCTTCGACATGCTATCAGGGAAGAGACATCCCTGATGGAAAAGGACATTATGTTTGGAAAAGTGAAGCGTCATTAAAAAAGAGGAAGACCCATTAAGGAGATAAATTGATACAGTGACAACAACTATGGACTCAAACATTAAATTAGTTAGGAGGATGATGAAGGACTGGGCAATGTTACTTTCTGTTATCTACATAGCTGATTTGAGAATATCTATTTAACAATAATAACACTGAATAATGCATAATTTTCTTACCCCTACTCTGGTCACCACAAATAAACATTGCTCTCTGTTTGAGATACAGGCAAGTAATATGGCCCTTTTAGCCAAAATTCTGTGAGCACTGGTGACATCATTGTGCAGGGTGAATAATCCAAAACCAGCAGTCACTCTGTGTGAGAATGATGAGGCATTCTACCCACTCTGCATGAAAAAGACAAGGCTTCCAACTCTTGTGAAGACTTACAGCCGCAGAAATCCACAGGAGCAATTCCTCCTTCTCCTATAGGATAGCTATGAGTCACAATGAACTCCATGGCAGTGACAGAGCCAAAATTCACTGTGATGTATTACAAATTCTGGACTCTGTGTCTATGGATATAGTTCCATTTCTGAGGGAGCTTTCTTTTATGCTAATATACAGGATACAGGTGGATTTAAGGTTTCTATTCTAGTAGAGAGTGTGAACCAAGTCACACCCTTTGTGTCCTTTCTGGTGTAGTCTGCTTCAAGATAAGTCATTTTGTGTTTAAGAGCCATGTCCAAAGCAGAAAGAACAGTGGAGTAGCACCTAGAAGATAAGACTGAAGGAAATAGCCGCTGGCTTTCTTGTGCACTGAGGCTAAGGCTAAGTCTGAGGACCAGAGAAAGACTGCTGCAGTTTAAAGAGAGGTGTTGCTGTAGACCAAGGACTGTGTCCATCCTGTTTACTGACTTGTAGTAACCTGTTAACAATAAACTGGCTTAAATGTGAGTTTTGACTGAGTTCTGTGTGGCCATTGCAATAGGTTATTGAGCCCAGCATAGAGTTAGAACATCTACCTCTATGGTTTTAGAACAGGATAAAGAAAGATGGGTAGCCAGGGGAAGGCTTTCTCAGTACTGTTTCCTGTACTTATTTTCTTATAAAAATAACTTTTATTTTTAAATGGTTGACTTATTGAAGTGAACTAGCATCATGCCTTCCAATCCATGTTATATTTCACAGAAGAGACATTTTTTCTTTATGGTTACATAGTATTCCTTTCGATATATTTATCACAGTTTGTTTTCCATTCATCCCACAATGTGAACTCTTTAGATCTTTGTTCCATTTCAAGTTATATTTTGTGTCTGGTGTGAGACATGGACCCTCTTTCATTTTTCCAGAAGTGTATATCCAGCTTTGTTAGCACCTTTTATTTTATTTATTTTTGGGGGCATCACTGCCCTCTGATGGTCGTGGGATCTACCCAACCTTGCTACCGGAGAGCTGCTGCTGGATTTGAACCGCCAAGCCAATGGGCCACAGTCCCGCAGTCAACCACTGCACCTCCAGGTCTCAGCCCTAGCACCTTTTATTAAAGAGAAAATTTCTGATCCATTGAATTTTCTTTGATCCTTTAATCAGAAATTATTTGACTATAAATGGATAGGCTTAATTCTGAGTTCTTAATTCTATTCCACTTCTCATTGGATTTTGATACCTCTTGAAATGGTTTATTGTGGACTAGTTCTTTTTGTATAATGATGAGTATTCCCATTTCCTTTTGATGCTTCTTGCATCATTCAATATTTTGCCCTTACATCTTTCAATATTTCAATTCGAGGCCTGAACTTTTTCTTAAGTTTGTCTTCTTTTTTAAAAAAAGTCATTTTATTGGGGGCTCTTAAACCGCTCATATCACATATTATAACATACATCCATTGTGTCAAGCACTTTATACATATATTGCCATCATCATTTTCAAAACATTGTCTTTTCTACTTGAGCCCTTGTTATCAGCTCCCTTCCTCCTCCCTCCCACCCTTTATCCCATCCTCCCACACAATCCCCTGATAATTGATAAATAACTATTTTTTCATGTCTTACACTTACTGGCATTTCCCTTCACCCACTTTTCTGTTATCCGTCCAACTGGGAGGGGTTATCTAATGATCATTGTGTTAGATTCCCCCCCTTCTCACCCCCCCTTAGTATCACACTCCCCCCTAGTATCCCCTCCCCCCCTAGTATCCCCTCCTAGTATCACTATTGTCATTTTTGGTCCTGAGGGCTTTTATCTGTCCTGGATTCCCTGTGTTGCAAGCTATTATATTTACCAGTGTACATGGTCTGATCTAGCCAGATTTGTAAGGTATATTTGTAAGGTCATGATAGTGGGGTTTGGAGGGGTATTGGAGAGGAAGCATTAAAGAACTAGAGGAAAGTTGTATGTTTATTGATGCTATACTGCACCCTGATTGACTTATCTCTTTCTTGTGACTTGTCTATAAGGAATTTCTAGTTGTCTACAGATGGGCTTTAGGTCTCTACTCCACCTTTCCCCTCATTCACATCAGTATGATTTTTTGTTTTGGATCTTTGATTCTTGATACCTGATCCCATCAGCACCTCATGGTCACACATGCTGCTATGCTTCTTTCATATGGGCTTTGCTTCTTCTCAGCTCGTTGACCACTTATTTATCTTTAAATCATTAAGACCCCAGACACTATATCTTCTAATAGCCAGGCACCATCAGCTTTCTTCACCACATTTGCGTATATACCCATTTTGTCTTCAGGAACCCTGTTAGGAAGGGTGAGCGTCACAGAATACTGGGTTACTAGAATAATGTGTTCCTGTGTTTGAGGGAGTATATGAATAGAGGCCCAGTGCCCATCTGCTGCCTTAATACTTAGGGAAATAGATCTATATATTTCCCTATCGTTATATGTAAGTGTATTTACATATATACATGCTTGTAGTTAGCCCTCTGTAAATGTCCTTTGCCTCCTAGTTCTTTTCTCTATTTACTTTTACTTTCCTCTTGCCCCACTATGATGTTCAGCCTTCATTTGGGTTTTGGTAATTGCTCCCCATTAAATTTCCTTTGATCCAGCCCCACTAGGCATCCCATGACCTGCTCACCATTGATTTTAGATTACTTCCCTTGTCCCTGGGTTTGTTGGCATCCCGCTTCCTCCTCCCCTCCCCCACCCTTGTGTCCCTCCAGAACAGTAGGTCCTGTTGTTTTTACCTCCAGATTGTGTATCCCGCCAATCTTATCTAGATAGACAAGCAGAGACAATGAACATAAAAACAAGACAAAGCAAAATATAACAACAAAAGAAAATTAAAAACAAAACAACAACAACAAAAAGAAAGAAAAAGGAAAGCCTTTTTCCAAATCTAGATTCCATAATATTTTACCTTGTTTTGAGCTGACCTTTTAAATTTTCTGTTCAGCTCTTTGACATCATAAATAGTTCCAGGTCTGTCTGTTGACCTTTATGAGTGTTTTCCAGTTGAATCTTATGGGGTGCCATGCGCTGGCCCTGGAGTCTATTTTAGCTATGGACTTTCTTGCTTTGCTCCCCTTGCTGCTCTGTGACACAGTCTGAGTATTTTACCCCACAGGGTGGGGTCAGATTGGGCACAATTCCTGCACTGTGTCTACAGTATTGTTCTTCATAGTGCTTGAATCAGAAGTCTTTTAGTTCAAGTTATGCTGACCATGTTATCCTTGTTAGTTTTCCAAATCTAGATCTGCACATTCCATAATATTTTACCTTGTTTTGAGCTGACCTTTTAAATTTTCTGTTCAGCTCTTTGACATCATTATTTCTTCCATTTTCTTTAGCTACCCTCTGATAAGAGCAAGTTTCAGAGTCTCTTCTATATACAACCTTTTCTTTCCTGTCATTTTAATGACCTTTTGCTTTCTTCATGATCTTGATATATACAGCTCATCTGGTTTCTGTCATTAGTTTTCACTTCATCAAATTTGTTCTTGAGATGTTCTGAAAATTCAGGTCGAATATACCTCAAGAAATCATTTTGGCTTTTGTGGACTTATTTTAATTTTTCATTTCAACCTGAACTTAAATATGAACAATCAGATGGTTCCACAGTTTATCCCGTCAGTCAGGATGTTTGTGTTTTTCAGTCACAGGCCTGCTTTTAGCTGCCAATATTAAGCGTCTCCATCATCATCTTCCCACAGATTTAGTCAACTTAATGTAGGTGTATTTTGTGTTGTTGAAAAAGCTATTTATGGTGAAATAAAAGTATTTATGGTCTTGCAAAATTCTATCAAGTGATAGAATTTCTAGCTTCATTTCTATCACCAAGGCCATATTTTCTAACTGCTATTGCTTCTTCTTTGTATTGTAATAATCAACAGTTTGTTTTAGTATAGTTTTTCATAATAGTTATGCTATATACCTTTATTGGATCGATTGTAATGTCACCAATTTTATTTCTCAATTTGGTTATTTATCTACTCTGTTTTTTCCATTTGTCACACTAGTCCGGTGGTTTAAAAAGAACCAACTCTTGGCTTTGTTGATTCAATTTTGCATTCATTTATTCTTATCCTTACTGTTATTATTTCCCTTTTTTTCCTGGTTACTTTTGGTCCCTTTTGCTCTTTCTATATTTGTTCAAGGTATCAGTTACAAATTTGTTTTCAAATATCTTTTTATTGTAGGTATTTACTGCTATTAATTTCTTGGAGTATTGCTTTTGTTGTGCCCCAAAGATTTTGATATGTCATATATTTATTTTTGGTTTATTCTAGGGATTTCACGTTTTAGTTTTCCTGCTGCTCAGTATTTTTTTAGTGGTGTATTATTTACTTTCCATGAATTTTCCCTCTTTTTTTTGTCTATTGATTTATAGTTTCCTACTGTTAAATTCAGAAAAGATGCTTTGTATTATTTAAAAATTTTTAGTCTATTGAGCCTTGTTTAGTGTCCTAGAACATAATCTATTCTGGAAAACAATTCATGGACTCTTGAGAAGAATGCATATTATTCTAATCTGTTAAGTACCCAGTATCCTTAGGGTAGTGTTCTTATAGATGTTTTATCTTGAAAACGGTGTGTTGAAGTCCCCTGTTATTGTGGAATTGCCTATATCTCTTCTTGTTTTAGAACTTGTTTTATGTATTTTGGTGCATTTTGGTTAGGAATGTATATGTTTTTTTCCTGAATTGAGCCTTTTATCGTTACGTAGTATCATTTTTTAATAGATTTTTATCTATAATCTATTTTATTAATGATGCCAGCATGATTAATTCTCTCTTTTGCTTATTGGTTGCATGGGATATTTTTTCTACCTTTTTTTTTTTCAGGATGTTTGTGTGTTTATGCTTAAGATGTGCTTTTTCTACATAGTAAAAGGATAGATCGCGATTTTTCAATCCATTACAACCCTCCCTTGTGCATGGTGCATTTAGGTCATTACTATTAAGGCCAATATTCAAAGTGTCTATCTCATTCATTTTGCTGTTTTGTTTTTAAGATCTTTTTGTGCTAACCTTTTTTATTTTTTTATTTATTTTTATTTGTGGTTGGCTTCTTTCTTGTGATGAACCCCCTCTTTTTCCTTTACTTCTGAATGTTTCTTCTTGATGGTTTCTTAATAGTTATTTCATGTTAACATACAATTCACAATTACAACAACATTCAGCATATAGTTAACATACAACCTAACATAATAGATCTATTTCTGATATGCATATCCCACTTCATTTCTGTTGGTATATCTCCATTAACATCAGAGTATAACTTTTATTTGATGTGTACTTTTTGCTTGATTTTGTATTGTTTGTAAGATTTAGTTATTTAATTTATCCCCCCCAAATATCGTATGCAGTCTTCATGTTTACCCATGCTCCAATAATAACTATTATTTTAAGATCTCCCTCTCTTTGGCTTATTCTCCCCTCCTCCCCCAATGTATAAAAGCGAACATTTGTTTAATGTTCTTGAGCTTTCTTTTAGCATTCTTTTGGAGTTAATAGTTGTAAAATTGCAGTGATGCCACAAAACAAACAAACAATTGTAAAATCGATCTGGTGTTGGCTAGTTCCCAAAGCTTCTGTTGGGAATGCCTTGATTTCTTCAGTCATTTTTGAATGACAACTTTGTTGGACACAAAATTCTAGGTTAACAGTTGTTCAGTGTTTTACATGTTACTCCATTGTATAGACTTTCTGGGGAGCAATCCACACTGATTCTTCCAAAACACCCTTGATAAGCTATGAAAAATAATTTTTATTTTTATTATTGTCACAGTGCTCTGGAATTCCAATAATTTTGATGTTCAATTTAACATTTTTTTCTTCTTTTCCTTTGCTCTAGATGAATCAGTTATTTTTCCCTAGTTCATTCTAATTTTTGCCTATTTCTGTGTTATTGAATGTTTTCTTTTTCTAATTCAGTTGTTTTCTTTTTCAGTTCAGTTCTCTCTCTCTCTCTCTCTCTCTCTCTCAAGTTCTGTCCTACATAGGAGAAATTTCCTTTGACTGATCTTTCTATTTTGTGATTTTTACAAATTTTTGGTGATCTTGAGCTATTTCATTATCTTTATCTTTTTACTTTAAATTGAGTAATCTTGTTTTGTGAAAAAAAAATTCTGATCGAACACCCTGGTGGTGCAGACGTCAGTAAATAGTCTGGCCACCATCGAAAGCCTGATCCCTGTCCCCAGCATACACTGTAGGACAATGATACAATGATGTGGCAGCCTGCCTCACAACACCCACAGCCCTGGCAACCCCACACAGCAATTCCATTGAACCGTCACAGGGTTCCACTTCGTGAGTTGAAATTATCCAGTGCTAGCACACTGGAGATGTTTC
>PVJH01026918.1:0-29395 GCA_004026705.1 Nesogale talazaci
AGATAAGGAGCTGGAGACACAGATTAGTCCCTGACCCGGCAAGTGGAAGTCAGAGCTCAATGGAGGCTCCCCAGATGCCACGCCCAAGCCCCTCAAACCAGCACCCTCTGACGAATGTCTGTTTCCCGCTGAAAAGTCCCGTCCTAGAGGCGTTGGGTCCCACGCAGGAACTTGCTGGTCTGAATGAATGAGTGAGTCTGGGATTCACTTTTTCTCTCCACCTCTGTCTCCTCTCGCCTCTCCCTTCCCTTCCTTCCTGTTTTCTTCATCACTTCTCCACCCAGGGCCCCAAGAATGCAGAAGACAAAAGAGAAAAGAAGCTGTGCTTGTGAGCACAAACTTGAGGGACTGAAGCTGGAGTTGGAGTGGGGGGTGGGGTGAGGGTACTGAAAGGAGAAATCCAGGAAAGAGAGGTCCCGTCTGTCATCCCATCACCCCCACACTGGACCCAAGTGAGCCGCTGGCCTTCCCTCTGTGCCAACACCAGAGGGGTGTAGGTGGAGCAGGAAGGCAGGGCCAGCCAGTGACTAAGCTCCGTGACTCACCAGCCTCTGGACTCCCTGACTGTGGGGAGCTGGGCAGCTGGACCAACACGGGGTCCGTCAGGACAACAGCTCGTGGTTCCCCCATTCCCACCCACCCCCACCATCCAGAATCCCCAGTACTGTTCATTTAATCATAGAGCAACATGCGACAGATGGGAGTCCTGCACGTTACTGAACCGTGGTGGGGTCCACTGGGTGAAGCACTAGACCGAGAGCTGACAGGTCAGTGGTTTGAAGCCACCGTCGGCTCCTGGGAGAGGGGACGAGGCAGTCTGTTTGTGTAAGGATTTGTAGCCTCGGAAACCCTGGGGCCAAGTTTGACTCTACCCTGCAGGGTTCCCTCTCCATGAGGAGTCCACCTTACAGGCCCGGGGAGAGGAACAGGAGCGCAGCATTGTTTGGGGAAATCTCTGACAACGCTGTTAGCCACATTATTAAGATCTTGTACATTTCCCCCCTCCTTCTCTTCCTTTCAGTACAAGTTCACTCTCAAAACAGTTGTTGATATAGGTTCACAAATACAAAAAAAAGGGGGGGGGAGGTAGGGGAAATCCAGAAATTGCTCTAAAAGTGCCAGCAGGGATGAAAAACTCCTGCATGCCACGTGGAGATGAAACACCGGGTTCGAAGTATCGTTGGACCCGGTCATTTTGTCAGCTCTGCCCAGAGCCCACTAGAAACAGTGAATCGCCATCAAGTTTTAAGCTTCGCAGGTAAATTGAGAAGTGTGAGCTGGGCTTCCAAAACAACCAACCCCCCAAAAGTTTTTGTTGTTATCACTCACTACAGGGATAGTATGGATGGATAGTATGGATAGTATGGATGGATGGATGGATAGTATGGATAGTATGGATGTCTTATCAAAAATAAGACCTTTCTGCCCAAACACTTTATATACACTTTGGTGTCAGGCATAGCCACCCCCACCACCCACAGTGTTCCTGGTGTAGTCACACTGCACACACACACACACACACACACACACACACACACACCCCTAGGGACACCACAGGTCTGGATAGTTGAAATTCCAGCCCATCCCTGGGGAGACATTTGGTTTCCAGGAAGCTGGGCAAAAGGTTGAAGGGCTGTTTGTGTAGCTAAGCCATGGCAACGAGCACCATCAAAGGAGCAAAGGTCAGAGGCAGGGGAGGAAGAGGAGAGGTGACTGGGTTGGTGCCCAGGCCCTGCCAGGCCAGTCCTTGCTGTCCAAGCACCCCCTTGTGGGCACAGCCAGCCCTGAGACCTGGGAGGTGAGGAAGTCCAGAGGCAAAAGCCACCCACGTTACAGATGCATGCCCAACCCCTCCCGCCTCCCTCTGAGGCCAAAGAGGGACCGTTGGCAGCCATGGAGCCAAGGGGAGGTCTTGGCCTCTTCTGCAGGAGAGCCGGGCCAGGTAGAGGGCAGCATGTAGGACGCTTCTTGGAGAAAAATAAGAGGGAAAAGAGTTCCAAACTAAAGAACACACTGTGAGGGCCTCAGAGGAGAAGAGGGGGCCACTGGGCTGGTTCGAGAGGCTGCAGAAATGGGGTGGGGACACCGAACACATCCTTCCCCCTTTCCTCTGCTCCTTACCAGAGTCATGGTGCTCAGAGGGGTCCCTCACACCCTCTGCTTTCCTTGCCATCCTGACCCCCTTCTCAGAATTGGAGGTGACTGTCCAGGGTCAGTCCCTCCCCTGCACTCTGAACCGCACTCCCTTGAAAACCTGTCCCATCAAGTGCCTGTCTGTGGTCATCCAACCCCCAGCCCCATCGCAGGCTGGATTAATCCATCTGCCTCCAACACTGCTGGTGTCCCTTTCTCCTTTCAAAACAAGGCAAGAAAAGAGGGTGAAGGGGAGGCAAGGGAGAGAGAGGACACTGCTCTTGACTCCGGGGCTCTCTCTCCCGACAGCTCCCTCGCCTCCCCTCCAAAGCCAAGCATGCGGGGAGAAGAGACCACCCTCATTCCCACCTCGCCCCCCTCCACTTGCACGCTGCAGAGAAATGACTCAAGATCGTCCGTGAGCAACTCCTAGCTGAATCGGATGGGCTCTTTTCACGCCTTCTCTGCCCTGCCCCCCTGGCCACGTTGGCCCCCCGCACCACTCCTCTTTCTGTCCAACTCTTCCCTTAACCGCTTCGATCTCTTCTCTTGGGAAAATATTTTGGTAAAGGCGTACACAGATTTAAAAACCACCACCACCACCACCTCTGGTAGTATAGTGGTTAAACTCTGGGCTGCTCATCTCAAAGTCAGCCGTTCAAAACCATCAGATACTCGGCGGGAGAGAGAGGGAGCTCACAGTCTCGGAAACCCACGGGGGGAGGGGGGCAGGTGCAGTAGGCTACATCAATCCAACAGGTACTCAGACAATAATTTCTACACGGTCTGTGCAGCATTCTTGGATCTCTCTGCATCCGTGTCCGTGTGTTCGTGATGTCATTACTCTCCCATTCCCATGAACTTCGCCTCACGGCCCCCAGCTTTCTCATCATCACAACAGAGCAACTGTGGCCCACCTGTCCTGTTATTGATTTGTAAAGGTCGTCACTCAAGGTGACGTTCTCTCCTTTTGAGCTAGTTCAAAGGTGACTAAAATTGGCTTCCGGGGACCGTTTCAGCTCGAGGTTTAATGAGTACCCCAGGTCAACAGTGCAGGTATTCCTCTGGTCCCCGAGAGCCCAGCAAGTCTGGATTCTGTGAGGCTGTGAAGTTGGGGTGCATGCTTTTCTCCCTTTCTGGAAGCAGCCTCGAGGTAGAGGTGGCCTCCTACATTTCTGATGACTTCTCTGGCCACTCCTTTCCAATCTGCTTCCCTGACTCGTCCCACCTCGATCCCACGTCCGAGTGCTCCTTCATCTAGTTGTCCGGCTAGACCCTCCTGTGAGACGGTCCTGCGCCATCCCAGATCTCCAGCATCTCCCACGCAATCTCAAGAGGTTCGTGGACCCCAGAGCCCATCCACAGAGATCAGACCAGGAGCCTGAACCTTGAGTTAGTGGGTTCCTCAGGGTTCTCCTGATAGCCCCTTGTCTCCTGTCCCGTCCACTCCTGGGAATAAGGGTCTACGATGGACATCTCTGGGCTCTCCTGACGGCTTCACATTCTTGTTTCCAATCACCCTCAGGGGCCACAGCTCAGCTTCATACTCGGTATGAACTTCACACTCTCTAACCCGCCAGGCCTCACCCCCTTTCAGAATCATTATTTGATGGACGGTTTCCCTTCTTCTTTCCACAAATCGGTGCTCACGGGAGCAGCGGCCAAGAGGTCAAAAGACGCATTGCACTGGGCAAATGTACTGCACAAGACCTCTTTATGGAGCTTTGCACAGCAAGGGTGTTACTCTGAGGACTAAGGTGCACCCAGCCCCAGCCATGGTGTTTCCAATTTCCTCACGTGTGTGTGAAAGTTGGACATCGAATAGGGAGGACTGTAGAAGAATCAATGCATTTGAATTATGGTAGCTGAAGAAGACGATGGAAAGTCTTGTGGACTGCTAAAGGACAGACAAATCTGTCTTGAAAGAAGTAAGGCCAGACTGCTCCTTCGAGGCAAGGATGGGAAGACTTCATCGTACGTACTTGGGACGTGTTGTCAGGAGAGACCGGTCATGACACTTCCCGGCTTCCAGCTTCCTTGTCTTCTCAGACACCGAGACAGCGGCCCACAGCCGCCAATGCCTTCCTGTTGCTGTGTACGGTCAAGTCAGCGCTGGTCAATAGCTACCTGGCAGAAAATCCCCCACAGCGTTTTGAGGCTGCAGATATCGTGGGAACAGATCATCAAGTCTTTTCTCCTGAGGAACAACTAGCGGCTTTGAACCACTGACCGTTCGGTTAGCTGCGCACTTGGAAGGGAACCTGTTGTAAACTGAGGTCCAGACCCCACCCAGGGGGTAATGATTCCAAGCACCTGCATTCGGAAGATGTACCCAGTCATCCTGGCACAAGACAAAGTTAAGCCTCAGCTACCAATCAAGGCAGGGCAAAATCCACAGTCTTCAAGCCCCGCCCCCCGTCCTGGCTGTGGCCAGCCTTCTCCGCTTCATCTCCTGCTCTTCCATCAGCTAACGACCAGTCAACTCTAGGGAGCGTCAGAGATAACACAGAAAATGTCCATTTCTTTCCATTCCATTCTTTCCACGGACTTTTTTTTGAAGGCCCTTCATATTCAAAAACATTCACTGAGCACCTACTAAGCACAGGCCTGGGAGCACACAGCTGAGTACATGAGGCCTGGCTTCTGGAGTATACAATCTAGTTCTTGAGGAAGACAGTCCTCAAATAATCACAAGGGTAAAAACACAAGTGCTCTATCCTTTTAACAGGAGAAACAGGAGTCTTCGAGAGTACTGAGCAGAGGAATCTGGCCTAAATTTGAGAGTGTTGGGGATATTGCCTGGAGGAAGTAATACTTGAACGGGGATCTGAAGGACACATCCAGAGAAGGAGCTACAGAGAGAGTCGTGGGGTGACTTAAAAGGCATGACCCAGAGGGCATGACTACCCAGAACTCCAGAATGTGACCTTATATAGAAAGTGACTCTTTGTAGATATAATCGGTTACATGAAGATGCGGTCATGCTCGAAATCGAGTTACCGATGTGCTTATGAGAAGAGCATACTGGCCCCAAACAAAGGCCAGAAGGCAGGAAGATGCCAAAAATGCGGGCAAATAGAAATGGGGGGGGGGGGCTGAGCCCCGGTGGCATAGTAGTTGTGCGCAGGACTGCGGCCCACTGGGACGGAGGTTCAATTCCAGCAGTGGGGCTGGGCCTCCTACTCCCACCGCCGGAGAGCAGTGATGCCAAAAAAAAAAAAAGAAAGAAAGAAATGGGGGACCCAGGCAGGAGAGGGGAAGAGGATGGTTGCAATGACAGGATCACAGTTAATCTGATGAAATAAAATGTGCATAAATTGTCAAATGGAAAACAAATTTACTCTGCACTCCAACCACTATGAAACTGTCCCCCCTACACACACACACACACACATGCAAGAGCTACCCGGGAGGAAGACCCTGTGATGGCAGGTGTGGAGAGTGCAGGGCCCTCACTGGAAGTCTACAGCCATCAGAGACTGCTAGACTCACCGTTAGCTGAGGAAGAGCCAGGGAACAGATTCCCCTTCAGAGCCCCCAAAATGAACCAGCCCTGCTGACAGCTGGATTGGGGATTTGGGGATTCTTGAGTTTCTGGTTTGCTTATTTACTGATTGGGATTAATACATACATGGAATCATTCCATCGTTCACTCCCTCCAGCAGAATTGCACAATTGCTATCACACCTGTTTCTAAACATTCTTTTTCTATATAGACCCCTTGACATCATCACTGCGTCGCTCCATCCCCACCTCTGTGCTCCCTGTCCCGCAAAAAAAAAAAAAAAACCCCTATTCCAATTGCCGATGCAATAGGTTCATCAGTGCTGGTTTTCCTACTTCAAAAAAATGAGAAAACATGCCCCCCTCCCCCCCGGAAAAAAATGGGAAAAGTCTCTGCCGAGGTGAAGATGATAACGCATGCTTTCTTTTTAGAAGTTCTGAAAAGATTGCGTAATAGTGTGTAACAAAAAAAAGAAAGCCTGCTTTGTGGCAGACAGGGGACTAGTTTTGCCACCAGACATTGCATCTGTTTATGCAACCATCTCAGCGCTCTAGTTTGAGGCAAAAAACAGCATGCCCCACGCATATTACTCTCCTGACCTCGCTCAGTGCAACTTCTTTGTGCTTCCGTGAATGAAGAAGGAGGCGAAAGGACAGTGATTTGATGACATGGAAGAGGTGAAGAAAAAATGAGGGAGGTGCTGTCAGCCATCCAAACAGATGAGTTTGAAAAATACTTCCAAGAAGGCAATTGCAAATATATGAAGTGTCATGGTGAGTACTTTCAAGGTGATAAGGTGGTTTTAAAAAAAACACACATGTTTGAAAAAAATATTCGTCTTTTTGGGGGTACCCCCCATATACTGCAACTTCAAGAAGGTGACTCCAATGATATAACACTTCTGAGATACCATCTAGTCTGCACAATCATCAGCAAACAAAAAACACAACCCCAAACCACATAAAATTTTGGGAAGACCCCACTTTGTGGTCATTTGTTATGGTAGTTCAAGGAAACTAATATAGAAGGGAGGATGATTTTCAAACATAAGCCATAGGAGGTGCAGGGGCTATCAGGTCATGAGTGTTGAATTTCCAGTTAGAACCATAACAAAGTCTTGGAAATAGAGAGTGGTGGTGGCTATGCTACGTGGTAAATGTAATTAATGCAATTGAATTATACACTTAAAAAATGATTACAATGGCACACTTTGTGAGATAAATAATCTGGAGGAGAAAACAACGGGACTCATGGTTCCGGAGGGACATAGGAGAGGGGGAGGCAGGGGGAAAGGAAGTGGTGTTAACAAACCCAGGAACAAGGGAAGAACAAGGGATCCAAAATCAATGGGAAGGAGGATGTAGGTGACCTGAAAAGGCTTGATCAAGGGCAATGTAACCGAGAGAAATTACTGAAACCCAAATGAAGGCAGAGCATGATAGTGGGACAAGAGGAAAGCAAAAGAAAATAGAGGAAAGAACTAGGAGGCAAAGGGCATTTATCGAGGCATGTACATATATAAATATATTTTATATGATGAAGGGGAAATCTATGTGCATATAGTTATAGATTTAGTATTAGGATAACAGATGGACATTGGTCCTCCACTCAAGTACTCCCTCGATGCAAGAACACCTTATTCTATTAAACTGGCATCCCATGATGCTCACCTTCCCGACACAATCGCTGAAGACAAAGCAGATGCATAAGCAAATGTGATAAAGAAAGCTGATGGTGCCCAGCTCTCAAAAGAGATTGTGCCTGGGGTCATAAAAACTTGAAGATAAACAAGCGGCCATCTAGCAGAGAAGCAACAAAGCCCACATGGAAAAAGCACACCAGCCTGTGTGATCATTAAGTATCAATGGGATCAGGGATCAGGCATGAAAGAACAAGATATCAAATCACTGTGAAAGAAGGGAAGCGCAGAGTGGACACCCAAAGCCCATCTGTAGGCAACTGGACATGCCCTTACAGAAGGATTGTGCGGAGGAGATGAGCCAGTCAGGGTACAGTGTAGCACCAATGAGACATGCAACTTTCCTCTAGTTCTTTATTGCTTCCTCCCCTGCACTATGATGACCCCAATTCTACCTTACAAATCGGCTAGGCCAGACTATGTACATGGATACAAATAAGAACTGGAAACGCGGGGAATCCAGGGCAGATAACCCCCTCTAAACCAACAGTGAGAGTAGCAATACCAGGAGTTACCCTGACGGGGTGAAAAGAGGAACCTGATCACAAGGATCTGCATATAACCCCCTCCCTGAGGGACGGACAACAGAACATTGGATGAAGGGAGAGGTCAGACAGTGTAAGACATGACAAAATAACCATAACTTATAAATTATCAAGGGCACATGAGAGAGGAGGTGCGGGGAGGGAGGGGGGAAATGAGAAGCTGATACCAAGGGCTCGAGTAGAAAGTAAATGTTTTGAGAATGACGAGGGCAACACATGCACAAATGTGCTTGGCATACAATGGAGGGATGTATGGATGGTGATCAGAGTTGTGGGCTGAGCCCCGGTGGCACAGTGGTTGCGTGCGGGACAGTGGCCACAGGGTTGGTGGTTCAAATCCAGCAGCAGCTCTCCAGGAGCAAGGCTGGGTCTCCTACTCCCACCAGGGCAGTGATGGCCCCCCCCAAAAAAGAGAGTTGTACGAGTTCTCAAAAAATGATGTTAAAAGAGACAATAAAGACTCTACTTTCAGAGATCATGTCTATAGAGAAGTTTCTCTGATCGTGGAGGGCACGGAAAACCAAGCAGAGAAGGCGCAGCGTTCTCTCCTGAGGCGAAGCCAACTCTGGATACTGCTTTGCTGCAGCCGCCACTTGCCCTTGAGGACCGTTCTCCTCTGCCTTTGTGCAGAGGGAGAGGGAGACAATGCAGTCTGAGATAAAAAAGAAATAATAATAATAAAATAACCAAATGGCAGATTTTTGGTGACGCATACTTATAATTTAAAAAGATAATTAGGGCCTCATTTGACCTAACTAGATATAAGAGCTTGACCTCATTTGGGTTTTTAAACAAGTCCTTCCTGGTTCCAGTGTAGAAATCAAATTAGGCTAGCGTGGACTTCCAAGGAGGTCGAGGAGGACACAGAGAGAGTAGGCCAAACAAAGAGACTTTAATGGTCACTTGGAAGTCAGGCGAGAGGAGTGGGAAAGTTTGGGAGTGGTTCGGAAAGTAAAATCCACAGGCCTTAACAATGACTGACCGGATGTGAAGAGGTGGGTGTCCAGAATGACCCCTCAACTTCTGCGTAGCTGTCTCTTTGGAGGTCAGTGCTGAGCAGGGGGAAAGTCCAAGCACGCCAGATGAACAGCATCACAGGAGGCATTCAACGCAAGGAATGTTGCTTTGCATAAAGGGGGAAATTACATAGTAATAAAGGGATCTGTTCATTGAGGCGACATCAGACATTCGAAATGGGGATGAACTCCACAACCAAGCTTTTAAAAACAGAGGTCAGTGGAAGTAAAGGGATAAACAAATGCAAAGTACTATGCGTGGAGACCCCAACACTCCTGTCCTGGTAGTTTGTAAGACCAATAACTAGGGAACGGCAGAGGAGATTCAGTTAATATGATCGACGTGCAGAGCCCCATTCAACAACAGCAAAATACACATTCTCTTCTAGCACATGTGAAATGTCTGTTTATCCAGCCAGGTCACAATCTGGGTGAAAAAAATAAATCACACTGAGTTTTTAGAAACAGAAGTCACATGTTGGCTGACCTTCCGCGAGAACGCTATCTGGAAACTCTTCAAGGATCTGGGGATTAAATAACATGCTCTAGAGAACCCAAGTGGAAAAGAAGAAACCATAAGGGAAATGAGGAAATATTTTGAATTGGGAAAAAAATAAATCATAATTCATGGAGACAGCTGAAAATGACTTGGGAGAGAAACTTCAAATTAAAACTAGAGCAAGGGCTGGGCCCCGGTGGCGTAGTGGTTGTGCGCGGGACTGCGGCCCACTGGGACGGAGGTTCGATTCCAGCAGTGGGGCTGGGCCTCCTACTCCCACCACCGGAGAGCAGTGATGCCCAAAAATAAAAAAAAAATTTTAAAAATAAATAAATAAAATAAAATTAGAGCAAGGTGGTGGTGGTGCTGGGGACCATCGAGTCGGTTCTGACCCAGTGAGCAGCAGAAGGAAACACTCCCTGGTCCTGTGCTGTCTTCGAAACTGTTCCTATACTGGATCCCATTGGTGCAGCCATGGTGTCAAAACCATCCCTCACCCTTTGTCTTACCAAGTAAGATGCACTCCTGCAGAGATGGGTCTCTACAGTTGTCATGTGCAGCAGACTTGCCTCATAGGACACACCGTTTGAACTCTGAACTTCTGCAGAATGGAGGAGGAAATAATAAACATATTAGCAGGTATCAGTGACCTTAAAACAGGAAAACCACAGGAGAAAACAATGAAATCGAATGAAAGTTGGTTCTTTGAAAAGATGAAAAATATGGGTCAGCTTTAAGCCAAGCAGAGAAGCGGGGGAGGGGGGGGGGAAGCGCCATGGGGAGACAGAAAAAGAGAAAAGACCCAAATCACCAAAATCCGCAACAAAAGAGGACTTATGGCATGTGGGAGAATAATAAGCAAATATAGTAAATATTCTTTGGCCTTTGCATTGTGCCGCTAAGATGAAGTGGCAAATTTCCTTAAAAGACCCACTATCAAAGCGTAGGCAAAATAACTTGACTAGTTCTGCAGATGAATTGATAGCTTAAAAATCTTCCTGCCAAGAAAGCTCCAGACCCAGAGAGCTTCATGGGTGGATTCTAACATTCAAAGAAAAACGAATACTCATGTGTAGTGGGTTTGACCAACAAGGAGCTGATCAAGGAAAACTATGTGGCCACAAGCTAGACCGTGGTGTTATGCAACCAGCTTTTTATGGGACCAGCACATTGGAGGGGAGTGGTCCCCCTAGAACAGGAGGCCTTCCCATGGCAGTTGACAGAGGGAGCCACCAGAAGAGATAAAGAGCACACGGCCCTCTGTAAACAAGCGAGGGTAGACGGACTGTGTGTGCCTTTACAACATCCTCCTGGCCGAGGTGGGGAGTCTCAGGCACCTTGTGACAATAAGATTTTCTCTCTCTGTGGCTGGCAGATGGTAGGTACACTTTTATGAGGCATGGAACCCAAGTAGCCTCTCAGTGACCAAAAGCTAGTCACTTGGACTACTTTAAAAGTAATTGGATAGTTGAGTTTGCTCACAGTGGGCTTGTTTGAGCTGAACAACGAGTCCCTAGACAGAGACCATCTTCGACTCATTTATATAACCCATTTTTACACACATTCTCCCAGAAAATAACCTTTAACGTATCCTCTGGAGTCAACAGAACCTTGATAGCAATACCAAACGAAAACATTGCAAAATAAGAAACTATGGATTACTATCCTTTATGAACACTGATGCAAAGACTCAACCGAGTATTTTAGCAGCAGAATAAACAAGAAGACTCCCATGACCATCTTAATAATCCATTTAAAAACCAAACACATTGATTGCCACTGGGTCGGTTCCAACTCACAGCAAGCCTTTCTAAAGGACAAAGCAAACCTGGTCCACAGGGTTGAGGAGACAGTCAATTTTGACAAGCGCAGGCAGTATCAGCTTCCTCCCGCAAGAGAGGCTGTTGGGTCCAAACCCCCAACCTTGCAGTTAGCAGTCCAACACCTAACCTGCTGTGCCATCAAGCGCCTCGACGACCAGCTTACTATGCAGAAACATGACTTGACAAAATTCAACACCTATGGAAATGGATTATTTTCAAAGAGCAGATGCTATTGTATGCAAATCGTTCCCCAATGAAGCTAAAAAAAAATTAAGCAGGAAAATGAAAGATACACAGGTTCAGCCTTGAGTGCGACACATCAAACATTTCTTTGAAATCTCCAGACAGGGGTAGCATCCAGGGGCCATTAGGCGATAGACAGAGGCAACAGGGGCTCCAAGGTAGAATTTCCATGCTGAAGACCAGGGTTCAATTCTCCATGGTTCCCAGAGGCTCGCATGTTGTGATGACCTGGACTAGCCTTCTGTGGAGCTTCTAGATGAAAACGGAGTAAGGAGAAAGGCTATGATCATGAAATGTGCAAAGACCTAGAGTTAGAAAACCAAACAAGGAAGCACACGCTCAGCAGATCTTAAACCGAAAGACCTAAAGGAAAAATTCAAGCCTCAAGAACGAATATTGAAAATATTGAATGATGCAGAGGCATCAAAAGAAGACGGAGAGAGGCCTACATTGGCTTTCCTGGATCAAGTGATCTTCATCTCACCAACAATCGTACGCAAGTCTAACAAGGTGCATGAGGTAGAACTGAAGCCATAGGGTAGGGAAATGCCAAAGAACTAGAGGATAGTTATGTGTTTCATCAGTGTCCAATTGCACCCTGCATATACCGTCCCGTCCTTTGACCCTTCTGTGAGAGACTGTCCATTTATCTTCCAGGTGGGCTTGGGGTCTCCATTATATCCACGTTCCTTCACGTGGATTCAATAGCTTAATTTTGACATTCTGATACCTATTCCCACTGACACTTCATGATCACACAAAGACTGGTGTGCCTCTCCTCTGTGGGCTTTGTTGCTTACCTGCTAGATGGCCGCTTGTTTAACTTCAAGCCTTTAACACCCCAGACCCTATATCTTGTAACAGTCGGGCACCCTCAGCTTTCTTCACCACGTTTGCTTGTGCACCCATTTTTTCTTCTGTGATCATGTTGGGAGGTTGAGTATCCTACAATGCCACATTGTTAGAACAGACTGTTCGTTTTGGGGAGGGGCATCACTGCCTCTGGTGGTCGTGGGAGCTACCCGGCGCTGCTCCTGAGAGCCGCTGCTGGATTTGAACCTCCAAGCCCGCAGGCCACCGTCCCGCATTCAACCACTTACGCCACCGGGGCTCAGCCCCAGACAGTTACATATATATGCATATATAAACAAATTCATCTAAATTTACACATATATACATATAAATATATTTTCTTTCTACTTCTTTCCTTTTTTTTCTTCCTGCCCTAATATCATGTTTACCATCATTCCCCTCAGTCATTTCTCTCAGATACATTTCGATTGATCAAACACAACCAGAAGTGCTACACCCTCCTCACCTTCTATTTTAGAGCTCTTACCATTTCCCTGTCCATCATTAATGTCCCACTGCTCACCTCCCCCAACTTATTTCCCTCCCATTCCCCCCAACCATTGGTTCTTACGCTGTCTCCTTGGGATTGTTTATCCTGCCTTTCTTATATGGATAGACACGAAAGAAAGAAAGAAAAACTACAAAAGGAAGAGAAAGAAGGACCAAAGAATACAAATAGGACCAAACCTAACTAGCTTTCTCTGCGAAATGGCGAGCAGGGCTGATGTTAGATGGATCTTGGCTTAAAGCAGGAAATATTTTTTTTTAATGTTGACTGTGTTTCGTCGACTAGGTAAAGGCATTCAGCTGTGTGGGCCATACTAGACTGTAGATAACTTGAGAAGAATTGGAATTCCAGATTTCATTGTGCTCATGAAGAACTGGTAGGGGATCAAGCTGTCGGGAACAGAACAAGGACAGAGCGGGTGGTTTAAAATCAGGAAAGATAGGAGACGGGGTCGTATCCTTTCACAATACTTATTCGCTCTGTAGATTGAGCAGATCATAGGCCGGATTATTGGAAGAAGAACGTGGCATCCGGCTTGCTGGAAGGCTTCAAGATGTCGGCCCTACAGCCCTGCTGGCTGAAAGTAAGAAGGACTGTGGAACTTGCCAATGAAGCTCATGAATTGCAGCCTTCAGTGTGGATTACAACTCGGTGTAGAGAAGGCCAAAAGCCTCACAACCGGACCCATCGGTAGCATCGAGATAAAGGGAGACATTAGGGGTTTTGTCTTGCATGGATCTACAATCAATGCTCACAGAAGCAGCAGACGGGCTGAGCCCCGGTGGCGTCGTGGTTGTGCACGGGACTGCGGCCCACTGGGATGGAGGTTCGATTCCAGCTCCACGGAGCAAAGGCTGGGCCTCCTCCTCCCGCCACCAGAGGGCAGTGATGCCTAAAAAAAAAAAAAAAAAAAGCAGCCGACAAGAGATCAGAAGCTGCATTACATTAGCTCAGTGTGAGACCCACGATCTCATCAGAGTGCTGAAAGCAAGAGTGTTACTTTAAGAATTAAAGTGCAGAAAAGAATAAAAAAAGAAAAGAAAGAAGGTGCGGCTCACCCCAAAGACCCAACTGGTATTTTCAGTGGCCCCATGCATGTGAAAGTCGGACACTGAATAAGGACACTGAATAAGAAAAATCAAGAGAAGCATTTGAAGTGTGATGCTGGAGAAGAATACTGAAAATGCCCTGGACTGCCAAAAAGACAAATAAAATCTATCGTGGAAGAAGTACGACCAGTTGGCTTGTTTTTACTTTCCCCAGAGCACTTTGGTCCTTGGGTGGTTCTCTGTGGGGTGGAGAGAAGCTTTGGGACACTAGAGTTCTGGCAATTAGAGCTTTCTTTGCACTGGTTAAGATTAATAAAGACTATTTTTTACCCATACACACACAAAAAAAAAGTACGGCCAGAGTGCTTCTTAGAGACAAAGATGGCAAGACTTCGTGTCCAGGACTTTGGACGTGTTGTCAGGAGTGAGCAGTCCCTGAAGAGGGACATCGTGTTTGGTAAAGTCGAGGGGCAGCGAAAGGGAAGGAGGTTCTTGGGGAGTCGGGTGGACACCAAGGCTGCCCCAATGGGATCGAACCTAGGAACAATGGTGAGGGCAGGGTGGGACCAGACAGTGCAGTGCATCCTCCTGTTGTTCCAGGAGCCGCTGGGGATCAGAACTGACCACTCATTGGCCCCCAACAACAAGAAAGGAAGCCTCTCCTAAAAGTCAGTTGATGAACACCCTGAGGTCACGATGATCCAATACCCTTGAGTGTGGCTCTCCCAGTCAGGGACCGGTCATAGCAACCACCACGGGGAGACACAGACCTGGGACTCTCACAGATCGTAATGCCCATCCTTCCAGCTGGAATGCATCCCTCCCGACCCCCTTGTCTCCTGAGAGAGTCCCCACTTACCTTTGGAAACCCTACTCAAACATCTCCTTCTCCGTGATCTTCTCCCAGACCCCAACCCCTCAAAGCCTGGCACCCTGAGAGCAACGCCGTATCTGGTTCTTCCTTGAAGTATCCTTAGGGCCCAGCACATGCCTGGCATGGAGCAGATGCCTTATAAACAGCCAAGGAATGACTCCTGCCTCTCATAGTGCTTTGGAACCTCCATAGCACTAGACACTGCTTGTCTGTCTGTCTGTAGCCTCTCCCGGTCATCTCTTTGAGTGTGCTTTCTTTCTAGTTTGCCTATGTATTCCCATTCCACCCTGCCCTTGAGCTGAACTGAGTGACTTGAGCCTCCTTGCGGATGACCCGGACGAGGCAGGGATGCGGACGCAGGGCGCCCCTGAGGAGCAAGTGCCATGTTCTGGGGCACGGAACACCACCACAGCCTATGCAGCCCCACCTGCAGCCTGTTCAGAAGCAAGGATGGACAGACTTCCTGTCACGTACTTTACACATGTCAGGAGAGGCCAGTCCCCGGAGCAGGACCCCATGCTTGATAAAGTATATGAGGGAGCAATTGAAAAAGAAGAAATCCCTCAACACGATGAATCAATGTGATGGTTGCAACATGGGCTCAGAACATGGGATGAACAGCAGTGGGGAAGGCACAGGAATGGGCAGGGTCTCGTCCCATGGGGCAGAGGGTCGTGGTCAGTTAGAGATGACGAGATGACGAGAACTGAATGGCAACAGCATCAGATAAAGAAGAAACTAAAGTCCAGGGACGTGCGCAGACTTACCAAGATCACTCAGCAAGCGAGTGACGAAGCTAGGAGGCATATTCAGACCCGCACTCCTTCCCTCATCCTCGCCTTTCCTTCAGACCCCGAACCCCATGATTGTCTGCAACTCAGGACCTCTTCCAATCATATCTGCTACGGCTCGGATCCCAACGTCCGAAGACGCCTCTTTCGAACATCCCGCGTCCCATGCTTCTTTGCTTGCTCAAGACGGCTGTCTGCCACCGTGTCAGCCCTCAAGGCCTGGATTCCTTTTCCACGGAGCCCTCTGGTTGCCCTGGCTCCCCTTACCCAACCTGCCTCGAGAGCCAGCCATCCCGCTAACATTTGCACCTTGGGCCACTCTGCTCCCTGGGTTGACCCCATTCATGCCCTTTCGTCCCTCAGCAAAACCCATCATCATCGTTGCCCGGTCTCAGGATACAGGGAATGTTCCCTGCGGTGGGTCTCCTGCTCAGTGTGCTGTGCAATCCCTGAGGGGATCTCCCAACCATCCACTGGTCCTTTTGTGTCTCATGGGAGACCGTCACGTGTGCCACAGTGCCACGTGTCTCCTGCTGTCCTCCTGTTCCTATCTCTTATGACTCATCACACGCATCAAGTCCCAGCGCTGTCACCCTTTCGGCGTCAGCTCAAATGACACTTTCTCCAGGCTCTTCAGCACATTCCCTAGTCAGGCTGTGGGCTTCCACTTTCCCCTGGTCTTATGCACACAAACTGCCAACCATGCTTTTCCCTGCTGATCGGCCTCCCTGCATCCTACCGTCATCCGAAGAGAACCTTCCACCAACCTTGCTGCCCATCGTGGGATATCCCTGCCTTTGCCTTTCCTTCATCTTGAAGAAGGAAGGACTCTACACTCTGCATCCTCCACGGTCACTAGGCACTCACTCTTCAACCCTCCCTCCTCCGGTTCAACATCCTTCACTCTTCCAGTCCTCGCCTCCTGGATCTCTCTGAGCATCTGAGCCTGGGGAGAAGCCCTTCCTCAAAACTCATCCTTTTAAGCTTTTGAGCATCTTGTTACATTTTTTTTTAATAAGATGCCTGTCTCTTCCTCGTGCCCTGAAGCCTTCGTTGTAGACTCTCCCTTCTGTTGATTCTTTCTTTGGCCATCTCACCCCCACCAGGGTATCCCCCAACTGCTCTGTGTGGACCATAGCCCAGACAAAGCCACCACCCATGACCAAGCAAGCTGTCCAGCGCCCCAAGGAGACCCAACCGAGACGACAAAGTGGAGGCTGCCTTTTTCTGCTGACACCAGGGCATGAGGGACCAGCTCTGTATGGACATCTGTATCTCCTGCCCCGTGCTTTCCTGGATGTACAGGACTGCTTCTCTGGGGCATGGTTGGCAGGTCTGCAGAGGGGTAGAGACATGGTCCAGTGCCTTAGTGATTTTGAAGTGAACCCTTGGCCACTCTACCCCTCCATGTCGCCCTTCTCCCCATAGATTCAGAGTTGGCCAGAACCCAGTCCTGCCCAGGGTGTAAGCAACATAATCATAACCATGAAGAAGCAAAAGGCTAAAGCGTTATGAAAGCACTGGGAATGACCAGGGGAGAGGGCTGGGAAAAGATGAGACTAGGGAGGAGATTGGCCAGCGTCTCAGTTGTCACGGCTCTTTCAGGCAGATTATCTCATTGAGTCCCCAGGCAAGCGCTTCAAATAGACACTCCGGTTTTCCTTATTCTTCAGCTAATAGAGCTGGTTTAGCAAAGGTTACCAAGGTCCTGCTGCCAGTGGTGGGGACTGGAAAACCAGGTCTTGGACATCAACTGACTGGCCGGCCCCTGTGTCCCAAGAACCAGAGGGAAGATTCTAGGGTGTCAGGTGGCACTAGGGTTGTACCAAAGGAGAGACCTGGTGCTCTAGGCTCCAAAGAGGAAGAGGACATAAGAACAGAGAAGGCCATCCGTATGGCTGGGAACTGACTTTGCCAAATAAGGCCAGAGTGGGGACTGGGGAGGAAGAATGTTCCTGGATCGACCATGTGGCCTGGAATTCTCTAAGCCTCAGCACCTAGACATTCCCGGGCAGTTACGTGCACTCCAGCCCGACCCTCCCTATCCTTTATCTACGGAACCGAATGCTTGTGTACAAACCCAAGTGAAGCAATACAGAGCATCTCGAACTTTTCCCAGCCCCGGAGGGAAGGTTTGGCCGAGGTCTCAGAACTCCTCCCCTTTTCCACCTTGGACAGACAGCCCTGGGTCTTCTGGTGGGCCAGGGGCACCTCTCAAGAGATTCCCAAGCACTTGAGATTTAAACTGGGCCCTACAACCAACCTGGCTGCCCCCCTCTACATCCACCTGCCTCTGACGGGCCAGGGGGTCTCACAGACCACCTTGTTGGCTCTGGTTCCTTCCATCGTGTGGTTTGGTTTCTCCCACAGCTACTCAAACTGCTGACAGGTCCTTTCCGAGGTCCATCAAGCCCAGTCCTTCAAGAATCAGCCACTTCCAACATTGACTATAGACCTTCCATGCTCACACCCTGACGGTTGTTCTAAAGACCTCCCAGACAAGACTGGATAGGAAGCGTCCAGTCTGGACAGAAAAGCCCATCCTGCCGGGACTGTGGGTGCTCTGGTGGTGCTTCCTAGTCTCCTAACATCCTCACCATCTCCTTTCCCCTGAACCACGGGTTCCAGCATGTTCTTTGCATAAAATAAATATATCTGCTAGTTTGGGTTTTTTTTTTTAAGAGAGAGCGAGAATGCTGGTGGGAGTGGCCCAAGAGCTGGGGGGAAAGAGATTGAACCCACGCTTATCAGGGGTCATCTCGGAGTTGACTGGGAGTTAAACCTGCCCCTCTGGTTCCTGCTCCCTATCGACTGGACACAGGAATGCGAAACTCACTGGCTTGACTCAGTGCTCCTGGGTTCTGGGAACCTCTTGCCAGGGTCCTTGCTGCACCACCTTCTCCCAGGACCAGTCACCCCTTCCTGCTTCACAGCCTCCGTGCTGGGTGTCTTGGGGGCGCTAAAATCCTCCTTCACACCCCTCCTCCTCCAGCTCTCCCCGAGGTTGTCGGTGAAAGGGCCTTGAATCCCCGAGCCACCTGGAGCGGTGGGAAAGAGCAGAGGCACAGGAGGGAGCCTGAGGACGGTATTTGCCCAGTGCTGCAACAGGTCAAGAATGTGACCGTCGGAGATAAGGCCCAGCTGGCAGCTCTCCCATCCCTGCCCCCAGACTGAGCCTGCACAGGCCCCAGAAGGGGGTGGGCAAGGATCAGAGGAGGCTCCATGAAGGCTCCTAGGGATGAATTCTGGGGTCTGGGTGTGGTCCTGGTGGAATTCCACTTCCACCTCCAACGGAATGTTGCTCAGCTACCAAGACACATTTCTGCCGAGATTCTGCAAGGAGGGTCCACGAAGAGTCCTCCTCTCCTCCGTCCTACAGGGATGCTCGCAGTTGGACCCGCCTCACCGGCGGGGGGGTTTCTGACAGGAAAGGAAGTTCTGATGGGAAAGGAAGTCCCGGTGAAGACGGGGCAAAGCACAGGACACGCTGCATGTGTTCAGTCAGACACAACGGGACAAACACGGCAGGGTCCCGTTTGTGAACTAACTAGACTAGGAACACACGGAGAGATGAAAGTAGACCAGCAGGAACCTGGGGCTGAGGGAGTGGAGGAATGGGCAGTTCTTGGGTACTGAGTTTCGGGGAGGATGGGGGAGCTGACGAAAAAGCGTTGGCTATCTATAGGGATGATAGTCGTACAACCGTATGAATGTAATCCGTGCCACTGAACTGTACCATGAAAAATGGTGAAAATGGCGAACGCCATGCCATGTATATTCTTTTACTGCAAAACATCTTTTTAATCTTAAAAAATAAAAGTCGGGGCTGAGCCCCAGTGGCGTAGTGGTTGTGTGCGGGACTGCGGCCCACTGGGTTGGCGGTTCAAATCCAGCAGCAGCTCTCCAGGAGCAAGGCTGAAGCTCCTTCTCCCACCAGAGGGCAGTGATGCCAAAAAATAAAAGTAAGTAAAATAAAAAAAAAATAAAAGTCAGCATGGTACATGTTTAATCCCCAGACCTGATGGTGCTGTTCTGTACAGTGGAGTGATTTTGGAGGGAGTGGGGGAGGGTGAAAGGAGGAGAAATCCCTGGACTGGCTGGCACCTCCAGCCTTCCATGGAAAACGGATGGGCATCATTTGCATGCTGTTTTACACACCATTTGCCTCCTGGTCTGCAGCAGGCCCTGACCACCACTCCCTGGACGGGTCTCTCACCCTCGCACGTACCTGTCCAGCTCTCGCTGTGCACGATGGGGCATCACTGTACAGGTGATGGGCCCCGGGCCGTCTAGGGCTAAGCCCCACATCCAGGCGGGGGCTCCCACACAGACGATCCAGTGGCCAAGCTCTTCCAGGACCCTTTCCCCTTCTGGGCCTGCCCTCCCGCCTGCTCTCACCACCTCAGTCCAGCTGGCAGCATGCGGGAAATCAATAAGACTGACCCAGAGCAAACAGCACAGTCCGGTGTGTGACCCTGCTGGAGACACCACTGATGGCGGTGGCCAAGTGCTGAACCCCAGACCCGTTTCCCCACAGTCAATTCTGCAGGGGGGGCGGGGGGGGCGCAGGTGACCATATGACTTTGGAGAACTGGACCGGGAGCAGTGGGGGCTTCTCTCCCTCCATCCTCTGCCCCATCGTAGGTGGGCTTCCTGGGGGAGGCAGACCCCTGGAGAGAGGTTTGGGAACAAGCCTGCTGAGGGGAGGCAGGGAAAAAGGGGGTCTGGAGGAAACCCCAGTCAGGAGGGGAGGAAAACTGGCAACTGTGGCTGAGTCTCAAATGGGGCTTTTCTAGGTGCTCTGGGAGGAGCACTGGTGGCAGAGGGCTAAGGCACGCGGCTGCTAACCACAGAGTCAGCAGTTTGAAACCACCTCGGGACCAAGGGAAGACAGAGGAGGCTGCCTAGTCTCGGGAAAGAGTGCCAGTGTGGAAAGTGCACAGGAACAGTCCCACCCTGCCTCGAGGGGTTGCTGGATTTGCTTGGTCTGACCTCTGAGGTCCCCAGGCCCTGCAGAGCACAGCTCCCTGAGCACCTCTTTCACGAGGAATCTTTGTCTCCCGCCTCCCTGCTGCCTCCCAGTCCACAGAACATCGGTTGAACTTGTCAAGGCTCCGAAAAGTGTTTTTATGCAGAAACCGAAACTCACTGCCGTGGGGACATTCCGACTCCTAGGGGCCCTGTAAGACTGGGTTCATGTGCCCCTGGGGGTCTCCGAGGCTGTGACTCTTGGCAGAAACTTTCGCAGAGCAGCAAGCCGGGGTCGGCCTGGCGATGGGCAGCCCCCCAGGAAAGCTGGATACACATGTGCAGACATGATGGTGACCTAACAGAGGTCGAGTCTCTAGTGAGAGCGGGTGGTGGGGTGGCAGCAGAATGACACAGAGAGAGAGAGACAGAGAGACAGAGAGACTGGCCTTTACAGAGTCCGGGAACCCCATAGGGGCAGTTCTATAGGCTCTCTAGGAATGGCATCAAGTCCACCTCAGTGAGTTGGAGAAGACCCAAATTGACTGAGTGCTTGTGTGAGGGAGGCAGGAGGCCTGGGGAGTCAAGTTGGGGGCATGGGGGGGGAGTGGCCACCGGGTACTGGATGATAAACAGCACATTGGAGGCTCAAGGCTGCTTCTCTTCTGCTTCCCCAGGCCCCCACCCCCACCCACCCTTCTTCCCCAACCAGGGCTGCCTTTACAGTAGGGAACTTTGGGCTGGGAGCAGAGACTCTCACAGAGCCCCCACAGCCCTCTCACCGCACCCCAAATCCCCCACTTGTCAGCAGCCCCGCTAAAGGGACCGGAGGCAGGTTTGAGAACGTCATTTCTCACAGCACCTGTCACCCTGGCTTACCGGGGGTTAGTGGCCCGCTTTGTAGGGGTGGGGGGCGGCCTGGTCCGGGCCACGCTGGAGGGTCCCCGAGCCCGGGCGGGCTGACCGACGGGAGTCACCTGTAGCCCAAGCTTGGGAGGCAGGTCGGGTGGCGGGGCGGGGCCGGGCCCCGCGGGTCCCCACCCCTTCCCTGCGGGATAAAACCGGCCGCCACTCTGGCGTCCCAGACTCTGTGCCCGCCTCCCGCCGGATCCGACCCTCTTCGGACAGCATGAGCTTCACCACGCGCTCCACCGCCTTCTCCACCAACTACCGCTCGGTGGGCTCCGTCCGGGCGCCCCGGGTGCGGCCGGCCAGCAGCGCGGCCAGCGTCTATGCGGGCGCGGGCGGCTCGGGCTCCCGGATCTCCGTGTCCCGCTCCAGCAGCTTCCGCGGCGGCTGGGGAGGGGGCATGGCTGGGGGTCTGGCGGGCGGTCTGGCGGGGCTGGAGGGCATCCGGAGCGAGAAGGAGACCATGCAAGACCTGAACGACCGGCTGGCCTCCTACCTGGAGAGAGTCAAGAGCCTGGAGACGGAAAACCGGCGGCTGGAGGGCAAGATCCGGGAGCACATGGACAAGAGAGGGCCCCGGGTCAGGGACTGGAGCCCCTACCTGAAGATCATCGAGGAGCTGAGGGCGCAGGTGAGGGGCATGGAGCGAGAGCCCACCTCCGGGCTGCCGGACACTCCCCGACACCTGTAGAAAGGTCAGGCGCCTGACACCTCAGCCCCTTTCCGTGCCCACCCCACCCCGCTCCATCACTGGGTGCCAGGGAATGTACTGGACTGTCCCACTCAGCCCTGGTCAAGAGGAGCCCAAGGTTGGCGGCTGAGCGTGGTAGGGCCCTTCCCCAAGAGACGGTGGGACGAGGGGAGCAGAGCTTGACCAGGACAACATGGAGGGAGGCGCGTCAAGGCCTTCCAGAGAGCGGATTCCTGGCCGAGCAGGACAGCGGGAGGGTTAAGCGGATGTTGCTAAAGCTGAGTCATCCGCAGCAAACAGAAGGCCTACCTGTGGGAGGGGCCAGCGGTGGGGGTGGGGGGCCGAGAACCGGAGAGCTGACTGGTTTCCGCTAGGTTAAAAAAAAAAAAAAAACACCGGGAGAGGGCCTGAGAGAGAGGGCTTCCTAGTGGCCACTCCCTCCCTGGACGGAGCTTCTGGTGGAGGAGAGGGAGTCTAGTGGGAGCACCAGGATTTGGGGGGGAGGAGGCGGGGTCTGTGGCTGCATAGGGAGAGGTGGGAAGAGGTAGGTGCAATGGGGGGAGAGAGCACCTCCCACTGTGCTGGGTCCTGGTGGCTGCTACAGAAGCACATCACACTTGCACACACACACACATACACACGCATACTCCAACCACTGACTGCTGGGTCATGAAACACTCATGACCACCACCACCTCCCCTCCAGATCTTTGCCAGTTCCGTGGACAATGCCCGCATCGTTCTGCAGATTGACAATGCCCGGCTGGCCACGGATGACTTCCGAGTCAAGTACGATCGGGTGACTGGGGAGTGAAGGGGGGAGGGGGCAGCCAGAGCCATGGGGTGACTAGGAGTAGGCTGGATGAATGAGAATGTATCCCTGCATTTAATGCAACTCTCCATTCCTCCCTGCCACCCGGGTTCAGCACACTGCTCTCTGAAATGCTGAGGATGGGGCTGGGGCTGGGGGGAAGGAGGAGAGAAAGGGTGGGTCGGAGATTGTCACCTGATTCAGGTGGCTGGCTTGCCGTGAGCCTGGGGCTGCTCTTCGGAGGTTGAGGACCGACGATGGGGGTGGGGGGTGCCTCTGACCCCCCCTCCTCCGCCCCCACAGGTATGAGACGGAGCTGGCCATGCGCCAGTCTGTGGAGAACGACATCCACGGCCTCCGCAAGGTCATCGATGACACCAACGTCACTCGGCTGCAGCTGGAAACGGAGATCGAGGCCCTCAAAGAGGAGCTGCTCTTCATGAAGAAGAACCACGAAGAGGCAAGGAGAGCCCCGGGGGCCCATAATCCAGCCAGCCCCATGCTTCGTGGGCCCCCCTCGACTCCCCCCGCGGCTCTTGGGAGCTGCTGCAGTGGGATGCGGTTGGGTGGGCTGAGGGTGCCCGAGCAGAGCATGGGGTGGGAGCAGACGCCGCCGTCCCTAGCCCCGGGGGTGGGAAGTGACGGAGGCATGTAGTGAAGATGGAACTGGCAAGGCCTTCCTCAGGAAAGGCGGACGGAACAGGCGTCTGGAAGGAGAGTAGGTGGAAGGACAGGCAATGGCCGGGGGTGTGCGCGGGCCCCTCTGGAGCAGAAAACCAGTGTTCACACGGGCTGGAGTGTAAAACCGAGAGCGTGGTCCCATCGCTTCTAGGCCTCATCCTGCAGACCTCGGAGAGGAGGCCGTCTCAGAGAAAGCGTCTGAGCGGAGCTCCGATGCCAGCCTTTCCTCCCGTCTCCCCCAGGAAGTAAAGGGCCTGCAGGCCCAGATCGCCAACTCCGGCCTGACTGTGGAGGTGGATGCCCCCAAATCGCAGGACCTCGGCAAGATCATGGCGGACATCCGGGCCCAGTATGACGAGCTGGCCCAGAAGAACCGAGAGGAACTGGACAAGTACTGGTCCCAGCAGGTACTTGAGGGGAAGAGGCAGGTGCCCGGCTAGACATCAAGGCCTGGAAGCCTGGGAGGGAGGTGGGCAGGGAGACCCCGGGCCTGATGGACCCTTCCCCACTTCCAGATAGAGGAGAGCACCACCGTGGTCACCACGCAGTCCGCGGAGATCCGGGGGGCTGAGACGATGCTCCAGGAGCTGACACGTACGGTCCAGTCGCTGGAGATCGAACTGGAATCCATGAGAAATATGGTGAGAGCAGGGGTGTGTCCCCCAAGTCTTGAGGGGCCCCCTGACTTCGGTTGGCCTTGGGCTTAACCCTCTTCCCCCCACCAATCCTCTTCCTCCCATCGTGATCGGAACAAGTCAGCTGCCTTGTTCTGGGTCCTAAACTCCCCGCTCTGAGCTGGTAGCCACTGGTGAGGGCACTCCAGACTGTGCAGGATTCACGGCTGCAGGGGGGGTCCCCCTGTGCTGCGAGCTCCGAGCTCACTCCAGCCCCCCCCCCCCCCACCTCCGACCACTTGCAGAAGACCAGCTTGCAGGACAACCTGCAGGAAGTGGAAGCCCGTTACATCATGCAGATGGACCAGCTCAATGGGGTCCTGATGCACCTGGAGTCAGAGCTGGCACAGACCCGGGCAGAGGGGCAACGGCAGGCTCAGGAATACGAGGCCCTGCTGAACATCAAGGTCAAGCTGGAGGCTGAGATTGCCACCTACCGCCGGCTGCTCGAAGATGGGGAGGACTTCAAGTGAGTGGAGCCTCCTTCCCACCCCCTCTCCACACACACACACACACACACACACACACACACACGTCACAGTCCTTCTCCCAAACAAGCCCCCTCATGAGCCTATCCACGGTTCTCGACTGAGCATCCTCGAGAGAAAAACTGTCTCAGGAGAGAATAGTGCGCTGAGCTTGACTTCTGTAGACAGTGAGGGTCTCCTGGGGTTTGACCTTGCGTTGTCCTTTTCAGAAGAAGTAGCGCAGGGACACTGAGATATAACGGTCGGGGCCTGGCTCTTCCTTCTCCTCTGTGGGGGCTGTTTGTAACTGGGCTCGGTCTTCTGCCACAGCCTGGTCGATGCCCTGGACACCAGCAACTCCATGCAGACCATCCACAAGACCACCCGCAAGATCGTGGACGGCAAAGTGGTGTCCGAGTTCAACGACACCAAGGTCCTGAGACGCTGAGGCCGCAGACCCAGGGGTGCCCCAGGGAAAGAGAGGTCAATAAAGACTTGAAGTCACTGGCCACCACGCTGCGTCTTGCTTGGCTGTTTTCGAATTGATGTGCAAATGCTCTGACCCAGTAATGTTTTCTGTGAGCAGCAGAATTTGACTGTCCCCTAACCCCAGGTGCTCCCTTAGTGGGGGTGGGGGAGTGAGCAGAGGAGTTCCTGGGAACCCTTTCTCGGAAAAAGAGGAGGAAAAGAAGGAGGAGTGGGTGCGAGCCATGGGAAAAGCCAGAATCGCCTGGGAAGCAGCCTTGGAGGTGGCCACCTCCCACCTCCACTGGAGTCCTCTGTGTCCCTGCCTGCCAGATGCTCCTGAGCAGCCATCTGAGTCCGAGGAGGAAGTGTGCCCAAGGACAGAGGCCCAGAGAGGCAGGAGCACACAGCTGGCTCTCCCCCTCCCTGCCACACTGCACTCTTGACCCACAGCCCAGCACTTCCCACCCACCAGCCTCCTTCTGGACCCATTCTCCAAACCTGTGGTCTCCCTGCCCTGTCCACTGGCCCCATTGAGATGTGGACTTTAGAAATGACTAGAGCGCTGGCTGGGGTGAGAGCCGATGGAGTGATTCACAATGAAGGGACGGTCTACACCAGAGGTTGCCCACCAGGTCACTGGGACAGCAGCCATCGTGAAGCTAACTGGCATGTCATAGTTTCTGTACTTTTGACTGGATTATACCTTCTTATAAAAGCAGCGGGTGTCTAAAAGGAACCCTAGGTTTTTATAGGGATCATATTTCATCTTTTCAACAGTAAATAAAAAGCACATCCCTTACATAAGGAATGATAGGAAGCCCAACAGTCAACATTTACCCAAAAGCACAGGTGGGAAGGACTTCTTCCCCTGGGTCTTCTAGCGATGGATAGTTGAGCTGCTACCAGTTGGCTCATGTAAAAATGCTGTGATTCTAGAAACAGGGAATCCAGGACAGATGCACCCTCAGGACCAGTGATGGGAGGGGCGATACCTAGAGGGTGGAGGAAAGGTGTGGTAGAAAGGGGAAACCTATTACAAGGACCTACATATGACCTCCTTCCTGAAGGACGGACAGCAGAAAAATGGGTGAAGGGAGACGTCGAACAGTGTGAGACAAGACAAAATAGTAACAATTGATAAATTATCAAGGGTTCATGAGGAAGGAGGGAGAGGGGAGGGGAAAAAATGAGAAGCTGATACCAAGGGCTCAAGTAGAAAATGTTTGAGGCTGATGATGGCAACAAATGTACAAATATGCTTGACACCATGGATGGATGGATGGATGGATTGTGATGAGTCCTACAAGCCCCCAATAAAGTGATTTTTAATGCTTTATTGTGTGTGTGTGTGTGTGTGTGTGTGTGTGTAAGCCAAGCTATAGGATAAGTCTTAGGAATGGTGTGCCCGTCACCATAGTAAACCTTTCTGAGATAGCTACTTTGGGCCTGGCCCTGTGCTAGGCACTCAATATAAGGGGGCTTTGGAAAATTCATGGGGTAGGGAGAAAGCCCATTATCTTTTCATTCCCTTTTCCCATGAGCTTTTGAAGTCTCTCCACCTATTTGTGGTGGAGGAAAAAAAATTTATTTATATATATATATATATATATATATATATATATATATACACTCATATAGGCATTGACCCTGCCACATGAAGTTTTTAGGCTACCTGATCTAAAGTGTGTGTTTCTTTCATCTTTTCAGTAAGCCATTGTTGAGCACCTACTACGTGCCAAGACCTCTGCCATGGAACAAAACAGCCTAAATCCCCCGTCTTAGAGTTCATATCCTGGCGGTGGGTGACGGATGATGCACTACAAATAGAATCAGTGAAGACATTACACAGCGTGTGGGGGACAAATGTTACCGAGTGAGAGAGAGTAGGTCAGGGGGCTGGTAGTGGGGAGTCAAGAGAGACTTCCCCGAGAAGATGACACATGAGGAGCTTACAACGTTGTAGCATCGTCACCTAACATGGAAAATCGTTCTTACCTAAAGAATGTCCTGTGTTCACGCTAGTCTCTGACAAGATAGGAGCCTTGGTCACATGATCAATTGCAAACGCGAGATTTGTGATGGTTAGTGTATTTTCTTTATATGTGCTTATTGAATAGCTTTTCTTTGTTCATGTATGATATGTCAGATACAACTGGACTCAGTATGTTCTCATTTATATGTATGATAGATGTTTGATGTTAAGTATAAATTTGATTTCATGGATGTCTGGAAATTATGTATGGCTAAAGAATTGTGTACAGGTGACAAGTTGGCAAGGGGTGGATTGCGATAGGTAGATTTGTTGTGCCAACATGGTCAATGAAGATAGGTAGGTTTGTTGTGCCAACATGGCCAATGAACACGTGAGATTAATTGAAGGGCAGAGATACAAATGGCTCAGGGAGCCTCACCTTCTCTCTCTCTTGCTTGGATCTTCAGACCAGTGTGCAGCTGGGAGCCTTGCTTGTTCTGTGCCCCCATTTGCAAGCCACACTCTCCATGGGACACCTAACCTGTGGACTGTGTCATTGTAAATTGAGTTCCTTCAAGCCCTGCTTCGCCACGCTACTGGAATATACCTCTCTTGAGCTGGGACTGTTGGACTCTGTCATCTGGCCGACTGTTGGTGACCTGCCTTGCTGTTTGCTGCCTGTGACCAGATAGCCTGAATTGCTCTACAGAGGACTACCCATTGGCCCTCAAGACTCAAAGGACTGCCAATCTTCTAGCTGTCTCACGCAAGTGAGTTGCACCAAGCCATTCATACTGCTTTATAGATTAATTAACTGTCTATTTCTTTTGTTATATATGTGTGTATATATATATGTATATATATATGAAGAAAGGTGCCTTGGTAAGACAGTTGCTAAGTGTAGGTCCGCTAACAGCAAGGTCTGCGATTCAGACGCACCAGCTACAACCCTGGAGGAAGATGAGACTGCCTGCTCCATGAGGAGTCCCAGCCTTGGAAACCTTACTCGAAAGGGAACTGACTTGAGGGCAGTGGCCTTGGTTGGGGATTTTCGTTTGGTGGAGTACTTGATCCCTGCGTGGTGACAAACAATTCGCTCCTGGCCGCTACCCCGCCAGGCTGACAGGCCAACCCCAGGCCGTCGAGCCTCAAGCTTTCATAAAACTCACCACCAAGGGGAATGTTTCCAGTCCGCTGTGCAGCACAAGTCGGTCACCATGAGCCCGAAGCAAGCCGGTGGCACTGGGTGTGGGGTGGAGAAGCTAAAGATAACATGGCCTGAAGCACGCCTGGCCCTGAAAGGCCCAGGACAACCAGCAGCCTCTGAGGGTGGTGAGATCCTCTGAAGAGACACAGATGTGGTCAGTGTTGGTGCTGAGAGGAGGAGTGGAGCGAGAGTGGGTTCCTGGGAGGTTAACTGGGAGTGTTCGCTGGGCAGAGTCCCCCGCTGCCTCTGGACCCCCATGGGTTCTTCTCGCTGGAGGAAGACAAGTCCCATCTAAAATCTGAGGTGCTTCTCCTTCATTAGAAGCCCACCTTTCTGAAGAAAAGAAGCCCAGGGAAAGGCACTGGGTCAGAGGGACGCCGGGAGTCAGATTTGACACCAAGGCAGTGAGTTTGGGGTTTCCCTAAATAAAGCCTAGAGGTGGTGTCATGGTTCTGGGTGGGGCGCCGCTCTGTAACTAGCCCCCATCGTCTAGGAAACTCAGCGGGGGTGGGACTGCCCTGTCCCGTGGGGCTGCTCCTGGTGCGTTGGGTTTGGGTTTGGGTTTGGAGTAAGCATTAGCAGCCATCGGCCCCACCTCATGGCCGTCCTCTCTCTGCTCCCCACATGGCCGCTCCCTGAGTCTTTGCAGGGGCGGGAGGGGGGTCAGGGAGCATCAGGATCCAGCCTTTGGCGGCTAGCCAAAGAGGAGACCGTGGGCTCCCTCCCACCCACCCAGTGGCCCCCCCCAGAAGAAAAGTTTGGCAACCTGCTTCCAAAGGTCAGGGTGGTGGAAACCCTCCGTAGGTATCTCAGTGCCATCAAGGCAAAGAGGCCTCGAGGGGACCCCTCCAGGGCGGGGTGGAACTGCCCCCTCGTCTTTGTGAGAATGTGGCTCTTTACAGGAATAGAAATCCCCGCCTCTCTCCCAAGGAGTAGCAAGTGGCTTCGAACAGTTGACCTTTCTGTTACCAGCACAAAGGAAGCGCAGCCACTGGGCCACCGGCTTTGAGG
>PVJH01026919.1:0-29395 GCA_004026705.1 Nesogale talazaci
GAGAAAAGTATATAAGATAAAAAGAGAAAAAGTTAACTATAATACAATACAGGTTGCTCAGTGCAACTCACTGGAGTCCTCTGTAGAGCAATCCAGGCTATTGGTTACAGGCAGCAAACGGCAGAGCAACAGTCACCAACTATCAGCCAGATGACAGAGTCCAACAGTCCCCAGCTCAAGAGATGTATATCTCAGGAGCATGGCAAAGCAGGGCTTGAAGGATCCTCAACTCACAGTAACACAGTCCACGGTTAGGTGTCCCACGGGCAGTGTTGCTTGGAGGTCGAGGCACAGGAAGAACAAGGCAGCTCTCTGGTCCGAAGATCTGGAAGCAAGAGAGAGAGGGGGCCGAACCTGCGAAGCCCCTCCCACATCTGCCCCTCAACTCATCCTGCGCGCTCATTGGCTGTGCCGTCACAACAGATCCACCAATCTTCTGTGGCCATGTTGGCATAACAAACCTACCCCATCACAATAATAGTCCCTCTAATCATCTTGTTTCTTTGGGAAAATCGACCAAGATTACTCTTTTAGAATCTCCTCCAAATGGTGGCCATAACCATTTTTTTCTTCAAAATTTTAATATTTATTCATTAATTTTCATATGCATTAAAATATAATGCCAGACAACTCTGTCAGGGTACAGTATAGCACCGATGGAGTATGAAACTTTCCTCAAGTTCTTAAATGCTTCCGCCCTCCTACTATCATGATCTGCAACTCATCTGAATTCTACATTATAAATCCGGTTAGACCAGAGAATGCACACTGGTACAGATAGGAACAGAAAACCTGGGGAATAGAGGACAGATGATCCCTTTAGGACCAGTGGTAAGAGTGGTGATACTGGGAGGTGGAGGGAACGTGGAGTAGAAAGGGAGAACCGATTATAATGATCTACATATAACCTCCTCTCTGGAGTGCGGACAACAGGGAATTGGGCAAAGGGAGACATCGGAAGCGTTCGATACGACAAAATAATAATAGTCTGTAGATTGCCGTGGGCCCATGGGGAAGGGGGAAGCGGGGAGGGAGTGGAATAGGGAGGAGCTAATACCAGGTGCTTAAGTAGAAAGAAAACACTTTGAGATGAATAATGGCAACAAGTGTGCAAATGTGCTTCACATACAATGAATGTATGTACAGGTTGTGTTAGGAGTTGCATGAGCCCCAATAAAATGGGAGCGGTGAGTGGATAGAATTGCATCCCTCACTCTATCCAAGATCTCCTACTGTGATTTCCATAAAAACACTGTGGCACACAGACTCCATCCAGTTTTTTTGTTTGTTTTGTTTTGTTGTCTCTAGGTTGTAGGAGTTGGGATTCACGATAACATTTAAAAAATTTTTTTGCTACAAACATCCCACTATAACCTTATGAGTTGACCACTCTGCCTTGAATTTAACTGCCTAGCATATCCCCTCAGAAGCCATTGTTTCCATCCTACATTTTCTCTGAAGACAAATCAAGGTAATTTGTCTGTAGTCATCCACTGATAGCTTTCCCCACTTTTGTTATTGGGAATTTTTAATGACATGATCGATTTCTTCTTTTGTTACCCATTTGCTCAAATTTCCTATCTCTGACAGTGTTCATTTGGGTAAGCGGTGTGCTTCAAGGATTTTTTCCATTTCTTTGTTTTAAAAGTTGTGGACTGCAGTCCTTCATAATATTCTCTTATTGTCCTTTTATTTTGATTTTTATTATATTTATTTTATTTTTCCCATTGGTTTGGTTGCCATACCTGTTGCCCATTTGTTTTTTATTCACATATCTTTTACATTTGTTATATTTGCCAGTAATTTATCAATTTTATTAGTCCTCATAGAACCAACTTTTAGTCTTGCGGTTTCTGATTTCTGTTTCATTTTCTTTCATTTATTTCTGTTCTCATCTTTATTATTTATTCTCTTTTGACTAAGAAAGGCTTATTTTGCCACTATTTTTCTAATTTTAAATAACTTTTGTTTGGAAAAAACCCATACACATGTGAACTGGAAATCTAGTGAATATATATATATATATATATTTACTTTTGTGTATGTACTTGTATTATGTGATATAGATATTTCAAAATTTGATGTAAACAAACATTGTTCTGAAAATGTTTTGGCTCTGCTTGTATGCTTAGAAAACTGTGCTTGATGCTGGTTGATAAAGTGCAGGATGCCTGTCACTGCTTTTGTCAACTACAGACACCAGGTTGATTTGGGAAATTCTAAGTTTATTTTAGCAAGTGCTTGATAGAAAAAAGTGGAGTTAAGCCTCCCAAACTTGCTTTAAAGATTCAGTGGGAAGCAAGCAAGGTATTTACCCTTCAACTGTGTTGCAAGTTAAGGGCATGTTTGACAGGTTTGTTACAATGAACAGAGGGGTTTCAACAATGTGACAAAGGAGGCAGGCCTCACAGAAATAGAAACAGGAGGCATCCTGTCACTCCCTCAAGGTCTTAGTCTCCACTGCTTATCTAAATGGCCTTGCTGGCCCAGATGGTTTTGTTTGACCAAGCTTGTTAAATTAGAACATTCTTAAATGCAAAAGGAAATTTTACTGCAAAGGAGAGGAAGAGCTGTTGCAGTTCAGATTTTTCTGCAAACCAAGTCTTAAACGGACCAGATTCCAAACCTTGTCACATTTCCAGTACCAATTAATGACAGACTAACTCAATTGCCCCCTATATCATACTTAGCTGTTCTCCTTTCTTCAGAAAATATTTATTCAATATTTATTATGTTCTATTTAGTATCCTCTCAGTGGAGATATGGTTAACACAATTAGTAAGGGTTTTTCGTTCATGAACCATAGAAACTAATGTGGCATGTCATACATATCTAAGATAATTGCAACAGGTCTAAATGTTATAGTAGAGAAAATAAAACATAACAGTGTACTATAGGTTATGACGGAGGGGGTTAATTTAGACTGAGTAAGGAGTAGTCTATCTTACAAGATGACAGTTTTGCTAAAACCCAATTCACAAGAAAGGTTCAGCTAAACAAGGTCAGAATAATTGTTCTAGGTAGAGAGGATTACTTACTCAAATATCAGTTGCTGTTGAATAGCAACTCTAAGTCACTGCAATCCTATGTGTGTCCGTGTAGTACTTACTGTACCCCAGAAGGTTTTCAATGATCACTTTTTCAGAGCAGTTTGCCAGACCTTTCTTCTGAGGCAGCTCTCAGTGGACTCAAATTGTTAATGTTATGTTAGACCTGAGAATAGGAAGTCTATAGGCCTTGATTTCAAAAGAAAAAGATGTTGAAAACCAAGAAAATACTTGATTATGGAAGCCTGCTGGTAAAGAAAGCCATTCAAGGAATGAATTCTCTATAAAGGTTAAAGCCAAAATCTTTACAATGACCTCAAAGACTTTATTTTATTGACATTACTCCATTCTCTTTGTAACCTCTTTGACCTCAACTCTACTCTTCCCACAATGTAATTTATAACAGTAACTATGACTTTATTATTTTTGATCTTTGCCAAGCTTCTGTGTCCTTACTCTTTGATCATCATTAACTGTGTGTGTTAGAAGCATGCTTTCATCAATTAACTTGTGTTCATGAATTGCTTTCTAAACATGGTTACTAAGTACAAAGTTGAGTTTCCGTTCGTGGGTTCCTCTTATCGTTCAGCATCATTTGAGGGACTCCAAAAAGTTCATGGGGAAAATGCGATGAAAAAAATTGAATTTTTCTGCAAATTTTTCAAAACACCTTATATATTTTCAAGGCAGATACTTACTTATCTTCCAAGCTGCATCTTTAGCCACTTTGTCAGCCTGGATGCTACTTTTCTCTAGTAGATAGTATTTCAGAGGGAAGGAGAATAATTTGACAAACCTGATTTCATGCAGCAGTTTCTGTTAAGGCTCTTGAAAAACAATGGAGCCAGTATATCATATAACTACTTTGAGATTCTGATATGTATTTGATGCCTTCCTAGATCAGTTTTTCTCTTGGCTCTTAATCTTTTTAAAATAGTGAATGGATTCACATAGGAAGAAGTGGGACTAATTTTAAAACACAATGTCACATTCCCAGCGAAAAGCTTTTGCGTGTCAATAGCAATCTGACTTTGCTCCTCTGTTTCGTCTCTTGGGGTGTATTGGTTCCTATGGCTTAATGTGTATACTCTAAAATTACTTCCAAATTATTTATCTTTCTTAGTTGATGCTTTTATTGTATAGCTCATTTTAGGATTCATTCAAAATCCTCTTAATTAACAACTAAAATAGCTACAGTCTGCTTACATCTAACAGTTTATCATGCCTTATCTTCTGAATTTAATTTAGAATTATAAATCAAAGTGTGTGGAGTTAAGTAAGGTTTAACTTTATTGCAGAGAGAATATACTCTAGTGCTATTGAGAGAGGCAACCCTCATGGACTGTGCATACTGTTCTTTTTCAGTATGTCAAGAATACAAGACCTTGACCTCTTTTTACCTGGGATATTTATGAGAGCTGTTTTTGCCACGAGCAACCTTGAGTTTTTCCCTGAACACAGAGTAAATTTGTTTTTGCTTTATGAGAAAAATCAGTGAACCCCCAAACTCAGCATTTTTCTTCTGTAACACAACCTACTATATATGCAGGCATCTGGCATATGCCTGTGTTGCCCCATGGGATTTGGAGGTCACAGGAAACCAATGTAAATTAACGTGAAACTCCTAAACTGCTTTTTCCCATGAGTAATATTGTTTTTTGCCTGATCCAGGAGTCTTCTGTTTTCTGGTTGTATTCATGGAACAGACTAATTTATTAGCTTGCCAGTAGGGTAAAATCTCAGACTCTGCATAGTTTGCAATCACTGTTTCCAAATACTATCTGTACATCAATCATGATAGGACACTGTTTCTCACAAGAATTACTTTAGCCATATTTGTGCATCACTTCAGCAAAGCAGGTTACTCATTGGGCTGCTAACTACAGGGTCAGCAGTTTGAATCCACATGCCGCTCTACAGAAGAAAAATGCGGTTTTCTACTCTTGTAGAGAGTTCCAGCCTCAGAAAGCCACGGGGGTGGGGGAGGTTACACCAGAAGGACTTGACACAGAGCCCTGGCAGAATTGAACTTAAGCCCTGCCTCAAAGCTGCCTCAAAGGTGTCTGCATCCTTGGACTGAGAACTGCGGTGCTCGAATATGACAGGAAGCAGAGTGGCTGCGCTGCACTTGTGGAAGTGTTGGTCCTTGGGAGAAATCCCCAGTTTGGTCAGTCCAATGGAAGTGGACCCCAAATCACCATATACTTAATACCGTGATGCTCCCCTAACTGTGGCATGGCAGGTTTTGATTTGGTGGGTAGGGATTTGAACTTGGAAGAACGGATCCATAAAGTTTCCCCCTGGCACCAACATTCATGCTGAAATAGAGCCTCATAAAATGGGAGATGGACCTATGTGGACCAGCAGCTCATAGGGGAAACAGGACTCACACAGACTCTTTATGCCTACAGTGTCCAGAGTGGTGTTTCATTGGAAAGATTGATGGTATTAAAAGTGCAATTGCCGTTCTTCTGCCGCTCCTGGAACTGCTTGTGTGCTCGTTAGGTGCAGACCTGGTACCTCTTTTGTGAACCGGCAGCTGAGGAGACTCGGGCGCTTGTCATGGCCGACAAAAAACCCAAGGAAGGAGTCAAGACTGAGAACAACGATCATATTAACTTGAAGGTGGCGGGGCAGGATGGTTCTGTGGTGCAGTTTAAGATCAAGAGGCATACGCCACTTAGTAAACTAATGAAAGCCTATTGCGAACGACAGGGTTTGTCAATGAGGCAGATCAGATTCCGATTTGACGGACAGCCAATCAACGAAACAGACACACCTGCACAGTTGGAAATGGAGGATGAAGACACAATTGATGTGTTCCAGCAGCAGACAGGAGGCGTCTTCTAAAGGGGAGCTGCTCCTTTCCTCCAGAACTCTCTTCCTACCGACCAAGAATTCATTCTGAATTAGAAAACCACAATTTGGTTCCACCACATCCTGACTACTACAGTATAGTTTTCTCTTTCTTTCATTTTCCCTTCCCCATTCCTTTCTTGTACATAAAGTAACTGGTGCCTGTGCACACGCATATTGCATTTTCCCCTTTGTTTATTTTGTTTTTTTCTTTTTCTTTTTTTTTTTAACTAAATGGCCAATGGTATGTTTTGATCGACATCAAGTGGAGATGGGATGGGGAAAATCCTGGTTCTGTGAAAACACCCCCTTCTCCATTAGTGGCATGCTCATTCAGCTCCTCTTCATATTCCAGTAAGTTATTTTGCTCTCACTGTTTAACAAAAACAAAAAAACAATGACATAAAAAATCCTTGCATACCTTGTTCGATTGGAGAATTTTAATGTTTTTCATTTATCATTGTAAAACCAAGGACAATTTTATAACTTTTTTGTACGTAGCTGTTACATGTAGGGCAATCTGTCTTTAAGTAGGGGTAAATTACTCGCAAATAAATGAAGCCTAGATAGTTTTCCCTTCAAGTCAAGTGTCTTGTTGTTTAAATAAACTTCTTGTTTAAAAAAAAAAGTGCAATTGCCTTCTAGCCCAGGGGGTTGATTGACAATGCTTTACTTTTCTGCCTCTATGGGTTTTTGTTTTTCTGCCTTTAGTTTGCTTGCTTTTGTTTTATCTTTCCTTGTTTGCTAGTTGATTTGCTGCTGTTGTTGGAGTAGTTGATCTTACAGGGCTTTGGATTTGTCATAACATGACTGTCTAAGTAAACCTGAGTCATGAATTTCCCAGGGACAAGCAGATGGACTATGGGGTCCCTGTGAACTCTAGTTCCAATCCAAAAACAGTTAGTTCTGATAACAGGGCCCTGCTCAATAGAGAGCTTCATGAATTGATCCCTGAAGATGAGGGTGCTACTGCAAAGTGTGATGGTTCCTGCTCTCAATCAGAATAGTGTCTGGTGGTTTAAAGGCTGGTAGTCAAACAAGCAGCCATCTAAGTGAGGAGCCAACTAAATCCCCATGGCAAAACACACCAACTTGTATGGTCAAAGATGACAATAACAAAATTCGAGTATGACAAAGGGAAAATTATGAGAGTCTAAATTGTTAAAACCCAATTCGTAGATTGTGGAGGACAGAGGGAGCTCAAAAGCCATCAGCAGAGTCTCTATTCAGATTAAACTGCTGGCAGATCCTCACTAGTCTTAGGCAAGGGTCTTTTACAGCTTTACTATCAGATAGGGATCATTGTAACAGTGGTTATACTGGATGAAATTTGATACTTGGTCAGTTGACCTCCCTTGTGACCTAGCCTGAAATATTTTTAGGTGCAAGTATTTCTTGGTAGTTCCATGATAAAAATTTCCTCGCTGGTCTTTTAAATATTCATGGTGGTCTTTCCTTTCTTCCTCATTGTATTTTTACTTTTGTATTATTATTATTTTACCTTTATCATTTTGTTTCCCTTTTTTCCAGTTTGTGAAGCATAGGAAAGCAGATGCATAGAAATAAGAACCAATGCAGGCTTTTTAGGGGAGGCGGGTAAGGGTGCTAATGGGAGATATGGAGGGTAAGGGGTGGTGGTACTGGAGCACTGTATATGAGAGGGGGAGGGAGCATTAGAATTAATAGTGATTACACAACTCATTTTAAAAGTCATTTAACCATGGGGGGAGGGAACCGAAGTGTTTTAAATTTGATTTTGGTAGTGATTATACAACTCCTTGATATGATTTCACTACTGATTTGTGTGATATGTGGATTAAGTGCCAATAAAACTTTTTTTATAAAACCCTGTCATTAAGTCAATTCTGACTCATAGTGACCCAAAAGGACAAGGCAGAACTGCCCCTATAAATTACAGAGGACTGTAGCTCTTTATGGAAGTAGAAAGAAAAGAAACCCACGGGGCTAGTTCTACTCTGTTATTTGGGTATTATCCTGTATCAGAATTGACTCAATCATAGTGAGTTTTGAGTTCTGCTATTGTGTTCTACTTGACATTCTTCTTTAATGGACTTGTTTAAGCTACCTTCACATTGCACACTGTATTCATGAAAACATATTCAAATAAATACGTGACTCCTACAACTTAAATGTGTCTAATATGTAAACCCCCACCCCCACCCCTCAACCAGGTAATTTTACTTTAATCCCAAATGACCTGATTATGAAGAGTATAGTCCGAGCTGGGACAAAGACTATCACAAATAATGTTTCTTGTGAGTGCACTTTGAGGCCTTATCTTTGTCCTTGTAAGAAGTTTCCTTCAATGCCCCTTGGGGAGGAACATCAGGAAAAGGATCTAGCTCTCTGACCTATAGTGGGGGCGGTCAGCTTCTGGAGGTCTGGCTATTCAGCCCGGTGGAGATTCAAAAGACCTTACCAATCGATGGCAGTGTTTTTTCTTTGTTTGGTGCCTTTAAAAATAAACTTAAGTGCTGCTAGTTTGTTTTTTGGTTTTGTTGTTAAAAATTTTTATTATTTTTTTAAACAACAATAATGCTGCTCTAGGAATAAGGAAAAATACACATAAGCAAAAATGAAAGAAAATACCCATTATCCCACCACCAAGAGGCTACTTTGTTGTATTTCATCCTTCAGATGTTTTTATAGGCATATATGATATACAAATTCACTCTTCACCTTCAAAAATATGATATTCACATATTACATAGTGACTCCCCCCCCATTTTATAGCTTGTCAGGGCCCTCTTTTTTTTCACAAATGAGTGAAGCTTCCATATTAAGCAATAGAGACATGTAGATTGGGTCAAAATACAATGAATCATAAATGCAGATAATAAAATGCTTTTCAAAACCACTAACTCCAACAAGTTAAAAGTTAGGATAGGCAAACGTGTAATAAAAAAATGTAAATCAAAAAGCTATATGGAAAAGCTACTAATATCCGTAACGATCACTCACAGTAAATTACATTAAATAGGGGTAAGGATGGTTCCGATTAACCTTCCAACGCATCACGATAAGCTTATTTCTTACTCTCCGTATCTCGTCCATTTCATCCACATCTTTAAACATATCTTCCTTGCTTAAATGCCTGTTGTGTATATCTTCTTTAAATTCCTGTAGAGACTGGATCAGCCTTTCTCTGAAAGTTTCTTCTGTGTTTTCCTCCTCCGCTGGCCCTTCCTTCTCCTCTGGCTTTTCCTCAGGCTGCGGCTCTTCCTGAGGCTTTAATTCACTCTCATTCTCGGATTGTTCTTCCATCTTTTGACAGGGTTTCATCTTTTGTCTGTCTGCTTCCCTTTCTTGCTTTTTTTTTCTTTTCTTCCTCGCCCCTGCTGATTCCTCTTAGAACACAAGTACCCCTAGGTGGCCAAAGAGAGACAGTAAGTCACAATTTGGGAGAACGGATCAGTGTTTTGGGTAAGAGTGTCTGACTTTGGCTTTTTGAATTCAGACATCTCTAACAAATACCTTCACCTGAGGCCCAGGCAGCATTCTGGGGCTTCCCTAGCCCCGCCCTTTACTACCTCCCCTCACCACTCTCCCATCCCCCCCCCTTTCAGGGCCCAGAACATAGCTGCCTGAGGGGGATGGGCACTGAGGCTTGTAACTTCTGTCCCTCCCCCGCTTCCCTGTCCCCCAACCGCACTGGTGGTCTTTATGATGCTCTCCGCACCTACCGGTCCTGATCCGGTTAGTTTCTTCCTCCTTTTCTTGCCAGGCGCCCAGGAGAAGGAACCACCAACCTGCAGACAGACTGTAAAAGGGCGGGGAGAGGAGGGAACGGGCGGCAAGCGCTCAGCGGGTCCAAAAGCGCCGGCTGAACCCACGTACCTCCCCTCATTTTGAATTTCCATTAGGAAGTTTCCCACCTCGCTTCCCCTCAATCCCCTCACCTTTCCCCATGGTGATTTTACTCTCGATTGCCATCCGAGTGTGGGAAAATCAGATTGTTTCCAAACTATCTTTCTGACCGAGGCGGGGCTGGGAATGGGGGGAGGGTGGGTGCGGGGGAAGCAGTCTGAGAGGGCCTGAAGTGATTCTTTTTAAAGCAGCGTAGATTTCCTTGTCCTCCTCCCAGGGTCCTCCTCCCTTTCCCACGGGTCATCATTTTCTGCAAACCTCGGTAGTGGTAGTGGAAAAGCACACTTGACCTAGCCCCTTCAAGTCCGTGCCCCAGACCACCACCCGCCCCCCAGGCCCCAGGCCTCCCCTGGCAGCATCCATCTCCACACTCACCTGCCCAAGTCCAGCAAGTTGATTCCTGTCCTTGGCCTTAGGCCCCGCCGCCTGCACAGCCAAAGGGAGCTGGTACCCTGATGGGAACAAGGGCCAGACTAGCAGGACTTCTGCACACGTCGACTCCTGGTCACGTGAGAGCTACGTCAGCGATGAGCTCGGGTCTCCAATTTCCACTCCCACCAAAAACGCGGCAGAAGTCGGCCCGCCCTCTGCTCCCTCTTTCCCTTCCCTTCTTAGACACTTGGCTTTGTCAATCTTTTCGGTTGGTTCCGTTTTCCTGTTGGGAAAAATGGTATTTGCTTTCCTTGATTTCTAGGGAGGGCTTGCTTATTATCTGGAGCTACTGAACTTTTCTACTTCATCTTTAAAGCATTGTCTCGTCCTGTCTTTTACGCCCAGGTTAGCGCACCTCGCTGTTCGCCACCCGTTCCTCAGCCTCCATTTCATCCCCTCTCTGGCCCCCAGGATATTTTAGGACCAAGTAGGTCTGAGTGTAAACAGAAAAAAAAGCCTGGAACATGAGTCGGATTTCTGATTACTGGTTTTGCCTTATTGACAGTATTTTTCGATGCTCTTAAACAGAATCTTATACAAATCAGAAAAGATGTGGTTATTTGAAATGAGTCCATCCTTGTGTAGTGCTCAGAGAAGTGCGTGACATAATCAAAAACCTCACTGCCATCCAGTCAATTGTGACTCCACGCGACCCCATAAAACAGGATTGAATTGTTGCTGTGGGCTTCCGAAGCTATCGCTTTGTATGGAAGTAAAAAGTCTGGTTTTTTTTCTCCCATTGAGAGGCAGATAGTTTCCAATTCTGACCTTATGATTAGCAACCCCCAACATAACCACCATGTAATATGCTGTAAAAACCTGACTTATTAGCATAAATACTTCATTTGAGCGGATTCAAATTATAAAGGGGATTTTGAGAAGATTCCAAATATAAAGTCATGTTTGATTCCATAGCTCAAGCAGTGGTGTGTTTCAGAAGCCATTCTGCCTGAAGAATGTTCAACTGCTACTCTCCCTGTGCTGGCCTTGCCTTGAAAGGAGGGCAGAACAAGGAGTTCTCATCAAGTTAGAAGGAAGTATGTAATTTGTAAAACATTGTAATACATTGTCCCTAGAAGGTTGAGACATCCCGAAGGTCAGCTAACTTCTTCCAGTTTGATGGGAAAGGTTCTAAATATGCTTAATGTCCTGAAGAAAGACTCATAGTAACCATGCAAAGGAGATGCGTTCATTTCCATATTGTAGCTTAAGAAACTAAATAGAGATTAAGCAATGTACCTAAAGCTTTTATCTCCTTCTCCCTGAGCCCCCATAGCCTCTCCGTGAGGTTCTCATCCATTTATTTTTAGCTTCGTATTGTGAATTAGGTAAAGGTTTACAGAGCAGCTAATCAGTTGTACATTAAAAAATTCTTACGCATTTGTTTCAAAGAATCCATAGTCTCAATGTACCATCCCACTTACCTCTTTCTGATCAGTGAGCCTGATATTGTCGATGATTTTGAATCCAGTTCCACATTTGACTCTCTCTATCCAGGACCTCCTAATGTGATCCCTTTCAGAGCACTTGGCAGTGATAGCTAGACACCTTCTAGTTGTTGATGGCTTCCAGATTGTGGCGCTCAGTGTTGGTGTGGTCCATTAGTTCTTTGGGAAGCTTTTTTTTTGGTGTGCCTTGATTTTAGTCGCTCAAGGGTTGTGCTCTATATTGCTCATGGTTGTGTTCATGAGCTCTTAAGACCCCAGGCACTGCTTACCTAAGTAGGATACAGAAAATTGTTTTGGTAAGCTATGTTATGTCAATAGATGTTGATACACAGAGACTATTATTCTGTTCTCCCAGGCCCACCAACTCGTTCCCTCAAGGAGTTTGGTTATGACAAAGAAAGATCCATAAATTTGCCTCCCGTAATCTCCGCCACACTCATAGATATATTGTAGCAGAGGTAAATATGCATATTCTCTGTTAAATATACGTGTGTATGTGTATATGTATGTGTGTGTATATATATATTCCCACTCTCCCCCTCACACACTTGTTTAGCTTGTATGTCTGTCTAAGCATATTCTCCTAGATCATTATTATTTCAGGATTATGTGTTCATAAAACAATACTTAACCCCTAATATATATCTCCTTTTGATATATCCACCTTTGGCCCTCTGGATGCTTCCCGCATATGTGATCATGAGTCCATGGCACAAGAAGCTATGCCTTCACTTGTCTTCTTTCAGCCCACACATGTTGTGGAGCCTTACAATACTCAGAGCCCAAATCCAATATCTGCAAGATCCTCTTTCCCTGATCTATCTTCCTTAGAATGAATCATGCTCTTTGTGGGTGGAACTTTAGGCCCAGTTAGAAGTGGGATAGATTATATAGCTAAGAAACTAGAACCCTGTTCATATGAAGTCATTCAAAGAAAAGTTTAAAGGGGGGAGTGCACTGTTGAGTCAATACGAACTTGGGTTCAAGCTCCCCAAAAGGAAGGAAAGGATCTTGGCGTGGATCTCAAAGGATAGATAGAACCCAGATGGAGGAGGAAAGAAAGGGGGTAAGTAATTTGAGACCTCATGCTTTCCATTAATTACATGAGCTTTCTGCTGTTTGACTGAGTAGAAATTCATTTACTCCTTCTTAGAGATGCCTGTTTCTGAAGTTACAGATTCAGTCCCAATGCTTTATGACATGAAGTTAGAAAATCTGTGCTCTGCATTTCCCCTAGGAATTTTGCACTTCTTTTCATGAAATCTGAATTGGCTTACCAAATACAGAATATAGGCAATTTGTGTATTTAAATCATATGTCTTCTTTCAGCTCATAAATCCATTCCTAAATGTTTATCTTAGAAAATAATTAATGATTTAGTGTAACAGAATTCATAGCCATGATTAGATAATACAATAAAACTCATAAACCTGAATTCTTGGCATTGATTCATTGGCTTGAAACAGAATATAGATAGATAGATAGATAGATAGATAGATAGATAGATAGATAGATAGATTACTCAAAACTGAAATGCAGCAATGAAGGGAGAGGCAGCAAAACTGTTCTAGAAAACAAGTATGTGTGCTCTATGTGCATATTCTCACAATGTTGGGTTCTTTTGGATGGATTTGCCAGAGAACAAAGAAGGCAAGTTTCAGAATTGTTAAAACAATTCAAGCTGTAAACTGTATCCATAGTATATTCCCATATGACTACAAAGATATACTATTAGCCTGGAACAGTAAAAAAGAGAGTTGGGAATAGGAGGAGGATATAGGATGTACAACTAATTTCCTACATGAGCAATCACTGCTTTCCCATGAGACCAGAACTAGATGGTGTCCAGCTAACTTTACTGAATATGTTCATCAACGATTTCATAGGATTCTGATACGTGAACCCCTGAAGCTCTTGCTCTTAGCTAACTTTTATTTATTTATTTATTTTGCGGGGGACATCACTGCTCTCCAGCGGTGTGAGTAGGAGGCCCAGACCCACTGCTGGAATTGAACCTCCATCCCAGTGAGCTGCAGTCCCGCGCACAACCACTACACCACCGGGGCTCAGCCCTGAGCTAACTTTTAAACCTTACACGAAAAATGTCCATGGAGTCTTTTTAAAATCAAGTAGTTGTTTCACTTAACTGGTAAAAAAAACGTCTGCCTTGAGCAATGTGCTTCTTAAAGAATTATCTATGTGAAATCAAACTGACAATAGCAACTCAAAAATTTAGATTGGGACCTCAGGGGCAGTGCATTTAAGTTAATGGAGAAGAAAGAGCAACACAGAAAAGGAAAATGAGATGGTTACACAGAGTAAAGTGTGATCAATGGCACTGACTTGTAGAAACTTTGGAATTGGTATATGTTTTGCAATGTAGGTTCTCATTAACAACAATACAATTAAATAGGAAAATAAATTTTAAATGAAGAACAGAAAAAGGAAATAGGAAAATAAATTTTAAATGAAGAACAGAAAAAGGATGGTTCAATACATATGTTTTAATAGGAATAATTAGAGAAAATTAAGTGGCTTACAAGAGGAAACAGGTCAGATTAAGTATGTCATAATCATATATTTAAATTCTAAACAAACATTTACATAAGATTTATTGAGAAACTTAGTAAGAGTTAACATTTAATCTATGGAATTAGGAACATTTTTTAAAATGTTAATTATATGTCATTGGTGAGACTGTGGGAAAACAGACATTTGTTTGCACTCTGAGAATCAAATAGCACAACTATTATGGAAGGGATTTGGGTAATATCAAAACTTTAATATATATTTTATAACAGTTCCTTTTCTAGCAATTTACCATTAAAAATGTTCCCACATCAAATAGAGTGATGATAACTGCTATGTAAATTGATTTAACAACAATTTTTATTGTAAGCACTTTATTGTTAATTGTATAAATTTTCCAAGAACAGATTGGTTTTCCATTCACTAATTCATACACATTTTATTTCATATCATTGATTGTAATCCCCACAATTTTTTGCTGCCCTTACCCACTTATTGTATATTGCCTTCTTCATTACTCAATTTAACATATGTATCTGTAGACAGTCATTTACTCTGCCTTCCCCTCCTATTCCTCGCAATCGTCAAAGGTCTCATTTTAAGTGGGAAGACCATTTCTTGATTTTTAATAAGTAGTCTCATAGCATATTTGTCCTTTTGTGATGGACTTCTTTCATTAAGCATAATGCCCTCCAGGTTACGGGCTGTTTGGAAGATCCATCATTATTTTTTTTTTAAAGACTCCATTTTGTTAAATAACCAATTTCTAAATGCAAATCAGCACTTTAGCTTGTTAGGAGAAGCAGCTTCTTCACATTTTTCGTTCAGATCTCCAACAAAGGAGTGGGGGCAGGATGATGAGTTTACCAAAGCACTTCCTTCTATTCAATTTATTCCCAACCGCGTGGAATGAAAGTGGAATGGCATATCCTTACATTTTAGGAAGAGATATGCAGCAACACATCGTGGCTGATGTGCAATAGCAGGGCAAACCTTTTCCAATGCCGCTTATCACCACTCCCAACCTGCCCCTCCAGTGCCTGTCTGCCTCTCCCACCCAACAACTTCAGATGTCCCAAACCTAAGCAGATCCCGTTTTCCAGTAACAATAACAGAGTGGACAGGGAAGCCTCCAAGCACCCTCATCTCAACTCTAACCTTTCAGATGAAAGAGTCTTGAATAAAGCAAGGGAGCATAATCAAAATCAGGTGAGGATTTTTAAGGAAGGCTTGAAGGAAGCATCAAGAGTAACAAATGAACTCTGGGGAAAAAGTGCTAGTGGGAAGAAGGTTTTAGCTGTTTTTCTGAAACATCCCCCAAGGGCTTCCAGGCATGAGCTCTGCACATATCAGGAGTATCAGGCAACAAAATCCAGGCCCACAAGCCAGATAGCTTAAGTTGAGGATTTCCCAGCATGCACATTGGTTCAGTCTACAATCAGAATCTTTCAGTTTCATCGGAGTATTCTCCATTGGGTTATAGTTGTCTTTAAAGCTCTTCAATTCGATACATTGCTCAGCATCCTTACTCCAAGTGGAGGGGGGTGGGGTTCTCACCTGGATGAGAGACTTCAGGAGACTGGATAAGGAAATCGGCTGCTGACTGATGGTGATGCTGAGAGCTTTTGTTTTGTGCTTTGACTGCGGTTGCCAGCTCAGTGAGTGTTACTTTATAATGCAGGCACTCACTCTGGTCAAAGACCTGTCCCATAAGAGGCTGGCTCATACTCATCCAGCAGAGTATCAATGTAGGTCTTGCACACACCCTTAAAGAAGTACTGGTGCTTCAAAGATCTAGCGGGTAGGTTGAAAAATCCTTGCTCATTAGGGAACCTGGTGCCATTTTTCAGCATAAAATGGGATCCCAGAGGGAGAAGGCAGCCAGAACTTTGATTCTGCACAGATAGTTGTAGCAATTTTGATTTCTCTGGATTTCCAGCTGTAGTAGTCTGGCATCCTCATCTGCAAAGAGCTTGGGTTTGGACTTGATATTCTGAAGGCTGGATAGCTGAATATTACTATCTCATCTTTTAGATCCTTGGAGACATGGTGTCCAATGTGGACATGAGGGCTCCTGCATTGCAAAGTGAATGATTTGCCTCTGCACAAAATAAATAGTACAAACCCCATACTCCCATAAGCCATCATTAGTACTTCATTAATCTTAAATAGCCAGTTACTGCTGGACTCCAAGGTCTTCTCACGCTACAGAGTTGCTCTGTCCCGTCCCAACCCCCACCACCACCCCCTATTGGCCTGAATCATCAACCCAACTTCTGCAACTGAGTTTCCTGAAGCTTTTTGGCCCTTTCCTTATGTGGGAAGACTAAGCTAGACTCAGCCTAAAAACAAGGCAGCATATGTGGGGAGGCCTAGTGGAAGGAGATATCATTATTCTTTAACATAGTGTTATTCTTTAACATTCCATTGTGTGTATTTTCCATACTTTATTTAGTCTTCCAAACATTCAAAAGGGTAAAAGAAGGACACACAGACCAAAGAAACTAATCTTAAAAATAAATAGATAACATCAATACCTCAACAACAAAATGACAAGTAGTCCAATTAAAAATTGGCAGGGGACATGAACAGACACTTCACCAAAGAAAGCATTCAGGTGGCCAAACAAAACATGAAAAAAATGCTTGTGATCATCGGCTATTAAAGAGATGCAGATCTAAACGAAAATGAGTTATCATCTCACCCCAGTGTTAATAGCCAAGTTCAGAAAAAGAAAAGAAATGCTGACATGTCTGTGGAGAACTGGAACCCTCATACACTGCTGGTGGAATGGTAAAATAGATGAAAACAATATGGTGCTACTTTAAAAAATTGGACACAGAAACCATATGACTCAACAATCCCAATATTTGGTATAGATCCTAGAGAAATAAGTGTCATGACATGGATAGATATAGGCATACCTCTATTTATAGTAATACTATTCCCAATAGAAAAAAGAAAATTATCTAATTGTGTACCAATGGAAGTTGATTTTTCCATAATATATAAAAAGAAATCGCCTAAATGCTTCTTAAGGGGATTTGCTTTTCGAAAAGATAAATCATTCATGTAACAGAATAATATGACATAAAAATGATATCAAAATGAAAATTGCTAGTCTGAAATGAATCCAATTTATGTATTGTTAAGCAAAAAGGAAAAGTTGAAATATAATACCTATACTATAATGCCATTTTTGCTATAATGTGTATACCAAATCATAAGTGAAGTCCACAAATTCATTCTTATAATATTTGGAGGTATTAATAGATGAATTAGGTGACAAATACATACTATTTAGCTGTCTGCCTGAACAATCCATCTCCATCAGGGTTTCTGTCAGTTTTAGTGCCACCTATTAACACTTATTCATTCAGTACTGCTAGATATTGTAGCAGTTATAATTTCCTGTCAAATTGAGGAGAGGTGGAATTTAACTTGTCAATCAGGTCGCAGCTTGATGACCTCATTTGGAGGTGTTATGGAGATAAATAGCTCACCAGAGGCCAGACCCACACTTACTTTCTGCGAGACATTCTTGTTGACAAGCCAAATGGAGATTTGGAACTATGCTGATTGAATAAGAGTCCTGGAGCTCGGGGGGCTCATGGAGGCCCCTGCAAACACTGACATGCTTCCACAGTCACTGGATCCACCAGACTTTCCACTCACTGGCTTGTGATCCTCCTGCATTCGGCATCACTGCATGTGCTACGTGAGTCTAAAGAAAATTTATGGACAAGTATCAAACATATGGGCTAATATCAGACTTAGGGACTTGATCCAGACTGGGCTTGGATGTTTTCCCAATATACAAATTATCTTTTATATAGAGCTCTTTCTTATATACATATGAGTCTCCCTAGATTTGTTTCTCTAGTTAGTCCAGACTAACACAAATATCATCCATTTCCCCTTTTCCATTCTCCATCACAGACGGTGTTATAGCCAAAGTCAAAAAATTGTGGGATCTGACTCCATTTCTATATCAGGTTTTACAATATATTATTTTTTATGTTAGAAATAAAGTAGACTATATGCTAGCTATTATCATTATACATGTGAACAGGGTTATTAAATATAAAGGAAATTTTGCCTTTCGAAAGATTCTTTGGGTGTCACAAATATTTACCAAAGGTTGACAATTGAACTTACTAACAGGCTCCTCAGACTAAAGGCATGGCAGTCTATTTCCAAAAAACCCCAGCAACAGAAAATCATATGGGACACAGGTCTACTGGGATACACATGGGGCCACTGTGAGTTAGAATTGACTCCATAATGATTGGTCAATTGGTTCATTATATAGAAGAATAAGTCAAAAAGTATTCCTGCTAGGATTCTAGTTCATAGATGAATGGGGTTTATACCAAACAAAATGTGTTTATACATGTCTCTGTGATCAGCAGATGGCCACAGACAAGTTCCTCGGCATTAAATTTAACTTTGTGTCTTTGGGGTACCTCTTAAAAAATGTCCACTCATAAAATGGCTTCCAGGGGGACTTCTTGGGACAGTTAAATTTAAGACAGAAAGGTTTAAGCTCAGAATGTTATTGTGCTAGTCCAGGTAGTAGAGAGAGGAAAATGCATTGATTACTCATATATATATGTAATAGTAGCAATATGCACCAGTTCACAGGCTCAAAAATTTTATCTTCATCTGGTAGAGTCTGTTCAGTTCTATGTTGGCCACTGCCATCTCACTTAGCCTCACCAGGGTGCTCATTTGTCACTTCACCTTTAGATCATGAGCCCTTCACAAACTCTTAACAACTCTAGTCCCCTTGGAAAGGGTCATGAACTTCAGACATGTGAGCCTGCTCTCATCTTCTCATCTAGTCCCTGTGAATCAGTCCACTGATGTCAGAGGTCAGACTTAACCCGTCCCTTTATTATTGCCTTTCCCCCACTTCCACTAAACAAGTGGACCCAGGTGGGCACCTATCCCAACAATTCAGGATGCCTTCAGGCTCCCTTAACAGCTCAGTCCTAGAGAGGAGAGTTTTCTCATGGATCCAGAATTTTCCAGCCTCAGACAAAAAACCACTGGTTTAAAATCCAAAAAGCCTTAGTATTCCTTTTTTTCTTAGTCTGTCAACATCCCCTTAGACAAATCTCTTTGAATACAAATGTCCTTGGCACTCCAAAGTACTGGATGGGGCTTATCTTTTAAGAGCCTTCTCTGCCAGTATGTCCTACACCCATTTAAAGATCCAATTTTAATGACTGAAAGTGAGCAGACTTAAGAACTATTTTTACTCCCCAGTCATTTCTATCAATCATTGCATCAGTAAAAATAGGAAGAAGAAAACGTACAGTGAGATCCTAAATTCAATCTCTTCACATTGAAATTCTCTTCTCCATCTTATCTTAATCCTAATAAAAATTAGTATATTGATAGGAAATATGGCCTTAGACCTCTGGCTGCATGATTTCAAGGCAGGGCCTTCTGTCAGCCATTTTCACAAAGCATCAGCGTCTCTGAGAACTTCAAGGGGCTATTTCACCTCCTGAGCTCAAAATATACATTAATCAGATTCATTTTCACCATTTCAAATGGGAATAACCAGACATAACAACCAGAGAAAATAATAAAAACTTTAACTCCCCATATTTTTTCCAGAAAATAACCCAGTAAACTGCATGGCCATATCTGATCTCTGGCTAGCTATAGAAGAAAAACTACCATGAGGCAGAGGTCAAATAAGCATTCACTCTCCATCATCATGATTTGTTTCTCTAGGACCCCACTCTCAAGGTACCATAATATATTAGACTGGGTTGACTACAGAAACAAATTCAGGGACACTCATGTATGTATAGGGAGGAACTTTATATCAAAGTATAATTTTATATAAAGAAAACATCCCAGCCCAGTTCAGGTCAAGTTCAAAGGTCCAATATTGGCCCATATGTCCGATACAAGTCTATAAATTCCTCTTCAACTCATGCAACACATGAAATAATGCTGAATGCAAGATGCTCAAAGGCCAGTAGGTGGAAAGTCTTGTGGATCCAGTGGTGGTAGAAGCATCTCAACACTGATGTGGGTCTCCACGTGACTCTTCCATCTCCAGGGCTCTGGCTGCCATCAGCATAGCTCCACGTGGCTTGTCAACAGAAATGTGAAGCAGAGAGAGAGAGAGCGTATGGTCCTCCTCCTGGGAGAAGAAGAGGAAGTTCCCAGAATCCTCCTGGTCATTGTTAACTTGTGACCTGATTGTCAGGGTAGACTCCACTCCTACATTCTATTTATCAAGTTGACATGAAATTAGGTAACCAACACAGTTAGGGTAACTGTTTGGGGGTATTCTAAAATTCCTAATAGGTTTTCTCAAAAGACATAGGATGATATCAGATGTTTATTATGAAGATGTGTTAATTTTGTATATATAACTGCAATATTTAGAAAAAAGTCAGATAATTTTCTCTAAGGAATATTTTTCCCGTCATGACAATGCACCAAGTCATTCTTGGAGTGTAGTAAGCACTAGCCTATGAGAATTTTATTGGGAAAGTATATCCTATCTATTTCAAAACCTCACTCTTGTCCTTTGAGACTTCTTTCTGTTCCCCAAACTCAAATACCACTGCAAGGGAACGTGATTTGATTTCCTCATGAATGTCAAATAGCCCCCTGTTACATGTCATGTATGGAAAAGGAAGGAATTCTTCAGGTAAAAGTTAGAGAAATGGAAATATTACCTCCAAGACTGTATAGAGGTAGATAAGAACAGTTTCCAGTTTGTTATATTTATTTAGAATAATCATTGTATAGTAATATAATTTGTGATGTTGACAGGTGTCATTGGGTCACTTCTGACCTACATCCATCCTCACAATTCTTGCCATGTTTGAACACATTGTTGCAGCTATTTTGGTGAAGATCTTCCTGTCTTTGCTCACACTATACTTGATCAAACATGGTGCCCTTCTCCAGGGACAAATTCTTCCTGATAAAATGTCAAAAACATGTGACACAAACTCTTGCTATCTTTGTTTTTAAGGAACATTCTGGTTGTACATTTTCCAAGACAGATTTGTTCATTCTTCTGTTGTTCATAGAGTATTCAATATTCTTCACCAACGCTAACCATTCAAATGCATCAATTCATCTTTGTTCTTCCTGACTAGTTGTTCAAGTTTTGCATAGTTAAGAGATGATTGAAAATACTATGACTTGGGTTGGGTGTACCTTACTTCCTAAAGTGACATCTTTGTTTTTTAATACTTTTAAGATGTCTTTTACAAGAGATTTGTCTAAAGCAATACATCCTTTGATTTCTTGATTACTGCTTGTATGGGTGTTGATTGTAGAGGAAAGTAAAATGAAATCTTTGATAATTTCATTATTTTATCTGTCAGTTTTTGATTTTCACCTGCATGTGCTTCAAGTCATCCTTCCTTTCGGCAAGGAAGATTGTGTCATCTGCGTATCTTGGTTCGTTAATAGCCAATACTGATGTTGAATTCTTCTGCAGATAGTCTAACTTCTCAGATTACTTGCTCAGTATAAGACTAAGTATGGTGAAAGGATGCAACCCTGAAGCACACCTTTCCTGATTTTAGACCACACAGTAGCCTTTTTTTCTGTTTTAATGATTCCCCTTGGTCTATGCACAAGTCCCACATGAACACAACTAAATGTTCTGAAATTCTGATTCCTTGCAATGTTGTCAAAAATTTATAAGATCCAAACAGTCAAATGTCATTGAATAGTCCATAAAAACAGGCAAGTAAAATTGACTACATTTATGTCACCACCAACAGAATTACCTTATGACCCAGGAGAGGTGATAGATAATATTCTAAAGCATAAAATGATAATGATATCTCTAAAGTGAATCAGAGTCATACATAAACTGTAGATATAGAAATAGAGTTTGGGTCCACACTTAATTCTATCCCCAATCTAAGAATAATTATTTCTTTTGACATGACCCTGTTTGATGCTCAGACTCTTGAGGAGATCCCTGAAGATATAGGCACTACAGCAAAGGGTGGAGAAGAAACTGGATGGTTCACACCTATCAGTATAATAGCATTTGGGGTTTTAAAACATTGTCTTTTAACAAGCAGCCAGCCAAGTGAGGCATCAACTAAATCTCCATGAAAGAAGCACATCTGCAATGTAATCTAAGGAGTATACATAATAAGATCCATCTGAAGGAGGAAATAATACCATAGCTTAAATTCGAAACATTCAGTTTTCAGAAGGTTATGGATGACAGTGGAAGCCCCAAATCCATTTGTAGCATTGCCATATGGATTAAGCCTCCAGTCCATTTCCGTTGACTATCGACCAGGGATAGGAAAGCCTCGCTATCATGCAGAGTACAGTGGATATCTGATTATTGCCAATGCAGTCAAGTTAAAAATTAACACTTTATCATACGATTTTTCCTTTTGACCCATTTTAAATCTGCTCTAGTTGGTAATATTGTCTTCTTTATTTTTTATTGCTTTTCATTAATTTGCTTTGGTATTATTGCTTGCTGTTTCTTTTTTGGTATGTTTTTTCACTACAGGATAGGGCACATGCAAGAGGGGGCCAGGGAGCAAATGACTTGTGAGTGATCTCTCCTTCCTTCACCACTTCCTTCCCCTTCTTCTGCTGCTCCTGGAGCTGCTCCTGTGCTCCTTTGGTGCCGACCTGGTACCTCTTTTATGAAGCAGCAGCTGAGGAAACTCGGGCACACTCCATGACCGAATATAAACCCAAGGAAGAAGTCAAGACTGACGACAACGATCATATTAATCCAAAGGTGGCAGGATCAGATGGTTCTGTGGTGCAGTTTAAGATTAAGAGGTGGGGCTGAGCCCTGGTGGCGTAGTGGTTGTGCGCGGGACTGCGGCCCACTGGGATGGAGGTTCAATTCCGTCTCCCAGGAGCAAAGGCTGGGCCTCCTACTCCCACCACCTGAGGGCAGTGATGCCTAAAAAAACAAAACAAAACAAACAAAAAAGAAGATTAAGAGGCATACGCCACTTAGTAAACTAATGAAAGCATATTGTGAATGACAGGGTTTGTTAATGAGGCAGATCAGATTCCTATTTGACAGACAGCCAATCAATGAAACAGACACACTTGCACAGTTGGAAATGGAGGATGAAGATACAATGGATATGTGCCAGCAGCAGACAGGAGGCGTCTACCAAAGGGGAATCTGCTTCTTTCCTCCAGAACTCTCTTCCTATGGACCAAGAATCCATTCTCAATTAGAAAGCCACAATTTGGTTCCACCACATCCGGACTACTACAGTACAGTTTCTCTTTTATTTCCCCTTCCCCATTATTTCCTTTATTGTACATAAAGTAACTGGTGCATGTGCACATGCTCCTGCATTTTTCCTTTTGCCTATTTTATTTTATTTACTAAATAGCCAATGGTATGCTTTGATCAACATCAGGTGGAGCTGGGATGGGGAAATACCGGTTCTGTCAGAGCACCACCTTCCCCATCAGTGGCATGCTCATTCAGCTCCTCTCTTTATAGCCCAGTAAGTTATTTTGCTCTCTCACTGTTTAACAAAAAGCAATGATGTAAAAAAAAAATCTTGTGTACCTTGTTCGACTGAGAAATTTTCATCTTTTTCATTTATCATTGTAAAACCAAGGACAATTTTATAACTTTTTATACATAACTGTTAAATGTAGGGAAATCTGTCATTAATTATGGGTAAATTACTCTCAAAGAAATGAAATCTAGCTAGTTTTTCCCTTCAAGTCAACCATCTAGTTGTTTAAATAAAAACTTCTTGTTTTGATTGTGATGATTGTACAATTCTTTTAAATATGGTTGCACTACTTTTTTGCTTTGGTTTTGGTTGTTAGTTTATTATTTTTACATCATTTTACTGGGAGCTCTTACAGCTTTTATAATGTTCCAAAGTTAAATCATGTCATGCGGTATTTTACAATTGCTACAATCGCTTTCAAAACATTTTCTTTCATCTCAAACTCCTTGATATCAGCTCCCCATTATTCCCTCCCTGACTCAACCTTCAGGAAAACTTATTATTTTAATTATTTTGCCATATCTTACACCATCCAATATATCCATTCATATACAATTCTGTCATTTGCTCCCCTTGAGTGGGGTTATATAGTCATCAAAGCAATCAACTCAGGGAACCATTAATCCATTACTGTTTCTGAAGGTTTATCAATCTTGGCTTTCATATTATATAAATGAATGGTCATACAAATGAATATATGCAAATCTAACAAGATTAATGAGATAAAAAAACAATAGTAGTAAGGGGAAGGAATACAAGAGGATAGTTACGTGTTTTATCAGTATGAAGCTACACCCTGAATTTAACATCCCTTGTGTGTGACCCTCTGAGAGGGACTGTCCAATTATCTTACAGGTGGGTTTGGGGTCTTCAATACACCCATGCCCCTTCACATCTATTTTTTTTGCTTAATTCTGAACTCCAGATACCTTTTTCTGTTTACACCTCATCATTACACAGGCTGGTGTGCTTCTTCCATGTGGGCTATGTGACTTCCCAGCTATATGGCTGATTGTTTAACCACAAACCTTTAAAACCCCAATGCTTTATCTTTTAATGACCAGGTAGCATCACCTTTCTTCACCACATTTGCCTATTGTGCTAATTGAGGTAGACTAGGGAATCAAATTTATAGACACTTACATGTCTATTAAAAAGAGCTTTATATACAAAATCAATTGAATATAGAGAAGGCATCCAAGTCCAATTCATATTAAGTCCATAAGCCCTATATTAGCCCATATATCTGACTTCAATCTATAAATTCTTCTTCAGACTCATGAAACACATGCAATGATGCTGAGTGCAGGAGGATCATAAGCAAGTGGGTGGGAAGCCTTGTGGATCCAGTGCATCTCAATGTTTGCAGGAGGCTCCATGTGGCTACTCCATGTGGCAGAGAGGATTTGGTTACCATCAGCCTCTCTCCATGTGGCTTGTCAACAAGAATGTCTCAGAAGGACTGAGACTAGTCAGTAGAGATTCTCCAAAAGGAATGAGTGAGTTCCTCACCTCCAGCGAGCTATTAATCTCCTTAGTGCCTCCAAATGAGGTCATCAAGCTATGACCTGATTGACAGGCTAGACTCCACTCCTCCATAAATTGGCACCAGATTATGTAACTACCACCTACACTTAAGCATGTGAATTATATGCCAATAGAACTGTCAAATATTGGTAAATACCTTTTTTGTAGCTTCTGCCTTACGGCAAGATCCATATGCCATTAGTAATAACATCACTGCTCCAAGTCCTCTTCTGACTCTGGCTTGAATCTCTGGCAGTTCTCAGACGTTGCATTGATACAACTGTCTTTTATTTATATTTAGCAGAAAATGAACTGTGTGTGATATTAATGAGTTTGCATGATCATTTCTGCATTCCATTGCACCACCTTTCCTTGGAATGAGCCCAAATATGGATCTCTTCTCATTGTTTGGCCAAGTAGCTGTCTTCCACACTTCCTGGCTTAGAACACTTCCAATTTTGCAACAGCTTTTTGTGGCATCTCAGAAAGTAGTGTTAGGGGCTTAAAATACCAAAAAGTTGAAAGTTACAAACAAATTGTAATTTTATGGGATTATGAGTTATTTTAAATATTTTTCATACTTAAAATTTCTCAGTGTTTCCTAAAATTTGTACAATTTATTGAATCACACAGAGAGCAATGAAATAAAAATTTCTAAAACTATCTGGATTTTTTAAAGTTTTTTATTAAATCGTTATTTGGCAGTTCATCAAACTCTTATCATACTTCACACATCCATCCATTGAATGTCAAGCACATTTGTGCATTTGTTCCCCTCATCATTCTCAAAACATTTACTTTCTACTTGAGCCCCTGGCACCCACTCCTCACTTTTCCCCTCCCTTCCCGCTCCCCCCACCAAGCCTGCCACGAACCATTGATAACTTATAAATTATTATTATTTTGTCTTATCTTACTATCTGGATTTCATTCACTGCTGTGAAGCAGTTCTGAGTCTGTATCCGACCTCTCTGGCTGCAGAAGAAAGGAGTATCAACAAGCACAGATCCTAACAGCCTCCACTCTCAGTTCTTCTTTTCCCCTGTTCTGACAGCAACTCTTCTTCCCACAACCCTCTGCACCTCTGCTGGGTCCTACGTCCCATAATATGTTGTGATGGTCACACCAAACTCACAGGCAATACTCACGCTTAAGGAAATCAACAGCTGGTGAGTTAGGGAAGTTAACACTCAGGATTGGTACATAAGAGTGATAGGGTCTCTGGCCTACAGTCACACTTCTCTTGAGCTGGGAGCCAAGTTTCTCTCACTAGTCCAGTGATTCTTAACCTTCCAAATGCCGTGACCCTTTAATGCAGTTCCTCATGCTGTGGTGACCCTCAAGCACACAATTACTTCCATTGTTACTTCATAACTGCAATTTTGCTACTGCTTTGAGTCACAATATAAATATCCGATAAGCAGGATGTATTTTCATTGTTACAAATTGAACATGACTAAAGCATAGTGACTAATCACAAAGCAACAATTATATGAAATCATATATTGTGAAATATTTATTTCTAAATAAAAATAAGTGAAATTTTGTCTTGAAGTATGGTGTAGCATGGTTAACAGTCTTCCAGCAGTTACTCATATATGGGTGTGTCGGTATGTAACTGGGCCTGACCGGAGATGGACAGAGGATCGGTGGTGTCTCAGTTCCTACCACCATTGGAAATGTGTTTTCTGATTGTCTCAGGCAACCTCATGTGAAAGAATCATTTGATATCCAAAGGGGTCGCAACCCCCAACTGCAGAAGCACTGCGCTCGTCCATAGATTCTAGTGATGTGGTCCCTTGGCGTCTGCCTCCATCAGCGAGGAAGTGAGCCCACTGCTCTGCCTCACAGTCTCGTAACGCAGTGCTGGCTGGTGTCTTTCATCTCATGCTCTCTTGTCCTCAGCCCCTGGGCTCAACCTGGACCTTTAGTTCTGTCCCAGGGTCTCCGAGTCTCTGGCCTCAGTCCCCAACTGTTCAGAGAGCCCTAATGTGCTCCCTTGGTGGCTCTTCAACCTTGATGCTCTGAGGAAATCTCTATTCCCAAATTCTCTGTTCTTCACACACAGAGGGATGGCTTTGAAGGAGCTGTGGTTTTGTCTCTCAGCAGACCATACCTCCAAGGACACAGAGTGTGGCGACGTGGTCCACATGCTCTACTAAGGTGGAGACTCGGAGTATATCCCACCTTCATCCTATCATGTAGCAGAAAAGAGATCTCCCGCCCAAATGGAGCCATAACCAATGGGCAGAGGAATGAGAAAGTAGAACATATCACATAAGATATTATGGCAGCAGGGCTGGACTAAATCAGTGACTGTATTTCAGAAGAAGAGAAGATGGCATGGTGGTTAAGTGCTCAGCTACCGACGGAAAAGTATGCAGTTCCCTCTCACCAGCTGCTATGCGGGAGAAAGGTGGTTATGAGCCTCCATAGAGATTCCAGCCCGGCATCTCCTTACAGAAGGGTCGGGGAGGAGGTGAGCCAGACAGGGTGCAATGTATCAAAGATGAAACATACAACAGTCCTCTGGTTCCTAAATGCTTTCCCCACCCCACGTACCCCACTATCGTGAAACCAATTCTACCTTACAAATTCGACTAGACTAGAGGATGCACACGCATACAGACAGGAAATGGAAACACAGGGACTACAGAACAGTTGACCCCTTTAGGACCAGTGGTGAGAATGATGATTGATACAGGGAGAGTGGGGTAAAAAGGGGAAACCAATTACAAGGATCTGCATGTAACCTGCTCCCTGGGGGATGGACAACATAAAAGTGGATGAAGGAAGATGTCAGACAGTGAAAGATATGAAAAAATATATAATTGATAAATTATCAAGGGTTCATGAAGGAAGGGGGAGCGGGGAAGGAGGGGGAAAAGGAAGTGATACCAAGGGCTCAAGTAGAAAACAAATATTTTGAGAATTATAATGGCAACATGTGAACAAATGTGCTTGATACAATGGATTTATGTATAGATTCCTATAACAGTTGTACAAGCCCCCAATTAAAATAAAAGAAAAAAAGCACTAAAAAAAGAAAATGATGATGGCAACATATGTACAAGTGTGCTTACCGCAATGGATGAATGTATGGATTGTGGTAAGAGCCCCCAATAAAATAATTAAATTAAAAAGTACAGCCTTGGAAAACTCTATTTGTCACAGAATTGATTCAATGGCAATGAATCCATTGTGTGTGTGCATGGCTATTATGGTAATTTTAAAACTAGTGATGTATATAAACATATTTGCTGTTATTGAGTCAGTCAATACTGACTAATAGTGACAGGGTACTGTCCTATAACCGACTCTTTGAGTTTCTGAGATTGTAGCTAGTAATGGAAGGAGAAAACCCCCCTCATCTCTCTATAGATCTATACGTATATGCGTGTAAATATATGTATCAGTATATATGCTGAAAAAACAATAACCAATTGTCGCATCTCTGTTTCCAAGTATAAGGTGGAAACCCCATTGAGTTTTCAATGCTGCGATCATTCAGAAATAGATTGTCAAATGTCCATCCCTTTCTTCCAAGGTGCCTCTGAGTGGATTTGAACAGTCAGCTCTTCACTTACCACCCAAAGACTTCTGGATGTACTATGCCTATGCACATACAAATACATATGTATATCCACACAACTATTGAATATACATGTATATAAATGTCAGCTACTGGCAGGCTGATTCTGACTCACAGCTACTTTATGGTCCAGAGCAGAACGACTCCATTGGTTGTCTGAGGCTGTAAAGCTTTAAGGAAGCAGACCATTTCTTCTTTCTCCCTCCAAAGCTTGACGAGTTATCTCTCCAGTTTTTCAGTTAGCAGTCTAATGCATAAACCACTGTATTTTTGCATATATATAGAAATATGAGTAGTATGTGTGTATACACATAGGATTATACATTTATACGGACTGAATTATGTCTCCATCTCCCACAAGAAATGTGTTGTAACTCCTATGCCTCTGTATTTGTAGCTGCAATGCTAGTTGGAAAGAGGACTTTTCGGTCACGTTACTGAGACCATATCCCTCTGAGATATTAAAAGTGCAGGTGAGGCACAGAGAAGGAAGCACAGAAAGAAGGAGAGGGTACTGGTCCATGAAGATCTTCCAGTGTCTTGGCCAGGGCA